>JAMKCH010085096.1:0-42303 GCA_023653785.1 Ophioderma brevispina
CATGTGGTGGACAGAGAATACGGAGCTGAAAATGCCAAACTTCTGTCTGTCAATTATAAAATACGGTGCCACAGAGGAAGGGGAAGGGGGGGGGGTGCAAAGGGTGGTGAAAAATGACCTCTAACTGACTTGCTTAACCAATGAAAACACTAATGGAGGTGACATAACAGGTCATGGCATTCTTTCACCGGTTATTTCATATTGGGAGCACGTTTTAGTAGCATTTGAAGTAATCGTGAATCTCCGATCTTAATTATCTAATTACAAAATTCCTTCTTTTGCGACACAGACCACATTTTTGAGCTTTACCATTCCCGGTATAGTGTACTTTGGCATTTACAAACACTGTGCAAAACTCTCAAAATCATGGGAAAATTGGGGTGCACTCCTTAAAACAAATTAGCTATTATTGCTTTAACAGACCACTCTCTAAACGTACTGGGTACACAATCTCACCTCGCAAAACATATTTCTATGTTTCATATCTTTTATTTGTTAAAAGCACATGAAAAATCTTTGGTTGTCCCTTATACTGTCAGTCATACACATGTTTTTCGTGAAGACTACAATCACGTTAGGCAGATAAGGCCAATGTAAGTTGATTCTTAGTTTCCTAGCTGTTGGAGATTTTTACCATGATGGGTCCTGATTTATTATTCATTAGTTTGCTGTCATTTCATTATTACATGTACACTAAAGGCATTTTTAATTCAACTATCCTTATATTTTATTACATAAACAAAGTTTACATGTCCTAATTAACAAAACAGGGCATTTTCGATTTTTTTCTTACAAAATTAAAAACCAGTTTAAACTTTGCACTTAGTATGGTTCCAAGTGGACAATTGGAGAAATTCATTATTCATGGTATACTGTGACATCCCTCCCAAGGAAACTGCTTAAAATAAGGGACAGTAACAAACCCTGGCCGAAATAGGTACACTAATATGTACCTAATATGAATCTAAAATGACCAAATGGTACTTATGTTATTTTAGTACTTTCATGTACCTAAAAGGTACCTATTTAGTTTTATTTTGGCTAAAGTATACCTAAATTGTACCTAATATGTACCTATTTTTGAACTTAGAAATTGTTTAACTGGCTAGGAATACTAAATTACCTAATATACCTTATTTGAACTTAGAACAAATTTCAATGCTGTGTGCTGAACCTAAACTATACCTACTTCAGACTTGAAAATATTTTTCACATAATGGGAGGGTACGCTCACCTATCCCTATTTGGACTTGGATACTTCTACTTTTCTTGGTATACCTAAACTGTACCTATTTTCCAGACATTCCGCATTCCATTGTCGGCCATTAGTTTACCTCTGTACCTAAATTGGAATAAACTGTGGTGCTTCAAATTAGAAGGGGTTTCCTTAGAAACACATTAACAGCCATAGTATTTCCCACAGTTCATATACATTAAATTTGAATTGATTGACGCCGTTCAGGTGACAGTTAGAATTTCATTGGATTAGAGCAGTAGAAAGACAAATATGCCTTTGTTTGCCATGTAATTCTCATTATGGAAGGAATCACCTATGCACATACACATCAAATTGACAGATTAGGGTATGTACTGCAAGGATTTATACTATTAAAACATTTATTATAGTAATGTGATCTTTGTTGACAAAGCCTAGAGAACAGAATTTACAGCTTTTAAGTTCAGATGCATATCATGGGTATTGGATATGTATCAGCTTTCCTTAGCTTGACTTGGTACGGTACTATACATTCATATCGGCTTGACTTAATATGGTATGTATAAACATGTAATAGGCATTCAATTCTCTTTTTCAACCTACATGAACTTGAAACATTGGAATGAAACCTTGACCAAAAAGAAAATCCTTTCTTTGCATGGGCTCAATATGCTTCAAAGTTGTGGGCTACTGTGTTAGGTTCATGGAATTTGAAGAAAGTGATTGTGTAGCCCATTTGCTACAAAATATCAATTGCTAAATCAATGGTATATAAAGATGCACCCTCAAAACAAATGAGGTGTGCCGGCCAGAAAGTGCAAATTATATTGGCGACTGAGAAACTTATACCCAAGTCTTTCCTTTCCAACTTATCCCTAAAAATGGAGATTTTTGACCATCATCCGACTTGCCAAATTTAATTTCAATTCAAATTCAAAGAATTCAAGATTTTGTTATTTCATATTCAACGCAATCTCTTATGAGTCACGGTATAATACAAATTTGCTCATGACACGTACTGTAGCCCAAAACCCTATCAGATCCACTGGAAAATTGAAAAATTTTGGTTATGAATCATGAAATGCCTCAAGGAAAATTTATCCTCCAAGTAACAAGGTATATAAGCTGTAAATCTTTTATATTTAAAGTGAATTTCATGAACCCAGCAACTTCATTTTTGTTTGCAGATCATGATATCCTTAAAAAATTAGTTCACAAATTTAAGTTTGATTTGATGCGCGGGTTTTTGATGGTATGAGCAAATTTGTATCGCAGTGCTCCATCGCCACTGTGTTCTGTCTGTTTCCAGACATAAACAAATCTGAAATTTTAATTGCGGGGTGACAAGCTATTCCCTTTAAGTACCAAGCGTTTTGATATTAAAAGGTTGAACGCATACAGCATGTCCCAAAACAAAAGGCAACACTTTGTGCAAGGTGCCCATAAGAATTAACTAAAGCATGACGTTATTTTTTATAGGTAAGAGGGACTGTTAGCTAATATCATTGGAAATTTCAGAACATAGAGTCAATAGTTTTTATAATATGACCCCAGCAATCAAGAAACCTGCTGGACCCTTTTTACTACTACATGAGAAGCTGGTACACATGGCACTTAAGAATAGAAATGCAATACAATTTTGATTACCATGAGCATTTAATTGCTTATATTTCTTGCAATTTACATAATTATTTTCAACTTATCACGATATCCTGCCACACTTAAATTTGGGCATCTTAACAAAATGTGGTTATTCCATTAAGTTGATGACTTTTTTAGGTGTTGGAAGAATACTAATTCTTTCCATTACATTTCATCGATGTTAGCTAACAGTCCCTCTTAAACAACAAATAAACCAATGTCAGATACTTTAGTTAAAACTTTTTTTTTTGTTTTTTTTTTTATGGCACCTGGTACAAAGTATTGAGTGTTTTTTTTTGGGGGGGGGGGACTCTTCTAATAGACCGTGGTTCAATCATATGAAAATACAATTTAAGGTAAGTAAGGGAGGGAGGTGACTCGAGTGAGGCTATGCCCCTTTTGACATAATATTTAAAAGGTGTCACACATGCTATAAACAGGCCAGCATTTCAGATCATATAAAAATCTAAACTTTTTAAGGTAAGTGGGGGGGGGGCAATGCTCTGCCCCTTTAAATGTTCCACATTTTGATGAATTTTGGGTAAAAAAAATAAAAAAAATAAAAAAAATAAAAAAAATAAAAAAAATCTAAACTTTTTAAGGTAAGTCGGGAGGGGGAAATCAAGGTAATCTATGCCTCTTTAACTGAGCAACTTTTTGAGCAACTTCCAAATGTTTACAGTGCTGACTATGTACTGGTGTACCTAAATGGCCTGTTTTGGAACCCGAAAACAGTTCACTTTAGGTATATGTGGTACCTATTCTGTCTCAAATAGGTACATGTACCGTAAATGCAACCTGTTTTTGAACCCGAAACAGGTCACTTTAGGTACATGTGTTCCTATTATGCTCAAATAGGTACGTGTACCTAAAATTACCAATGTTTACAGTGGCTGACTATGTACTGGTGTACCCAAATGGCCTGTTTTGGAACCCGAAAACATGTCACTTTAGGTACTGTGTACCTATTCATGCTCAAATAGGTACTGTACCTAAAATGACCTGTTTTGGAACCCTAAACAGGTCATTTTAGGTAGCAGTGTACTATATATGCTAAAATATGTACTGTACCACTAAAATGACCTGTTTTGGCAACCTGAAAACAAGGTCACTTAGGTACACGTACCTAATTTGCTCAAATTCGGTAATGTAACCTAAAATGACCTGTTTTGGAACCCGAAACAGGTCACTTAGGTACATGTGTACCTATTATTCTCAAAATAGGTACTTTACCTAAAATGACCTGTTTTGGAACCTTAAAACGGTCATTTTTAGTAATGGTGCATATTATAGCCAAAATAGGTACTGTACCTAAAATTGACCGTTTTGGGAACCCAAAACAGTCACTCTTAGTACAGTGTACCTCGAATAATGTCAAATAGTATATTTTTCTGTACTAGTTACCCTTAATAATTTTTTTAGGTACTGTACCTAAATGACTGTTTTCGGGTTCCAAAACAGGTCATTTTAGTACAGTACCGTAAATGTACCTAGTTTCTACCAGGGAAGATTGTTTGAATTTTTGAGCAACTAAATTTGTACGAAAACAAACTTTTTAAGAAAACAATTTTTGCAACAAAAAAGAAATATTAACCACAGCGTCAATTGATGCGTGCTCCAACAGGAACTAAGGATCAATTTCCCTTTGCTTCAAAAACGAAAATCCGAATTGACCGATGCATCTCAGACTTTGGAATTTTGTATTTTATGTTACTATCTTTATTTCTAGTTGATATTTTTTATAATGCACACAAAAAGTATCTGTCAAAATCTCTGAGTCGCCTTTAAAAGTAATCATGGACATTTTTTTGTTGTTGAAGAGCACCCACACCACCCATTTACAAATTTGAGATAGTTGTTGCGCAGTTGTGTTGGGAATTTGCGCAACATACCTGCGAATCAGTAATGTCAAAAGTTGCCTTTGTCGGAAAACAAGCGATTTTGTAATTAGAATCAAGTTCCAGATGTATTTAATGACTTAGCTGAAAATGCCAAACTTCTGTCTGTCAATTAATAAAATAGTGCACTTCATGAAAATGACCTATCACTTTACTTGCCTGAACCATTGAACCACGAATGGATTGCATAGATCATGTACAATGCATTATTCCCGGTTATTTCATATCTGGGATGCCGTTTTCAGTGGCATTTGAATATCGATCTCCGATTAATTATTCTAATTACAAATTCCCTTCTTTGCGACACAGACACATTTTTTTGAGCTTTACCATTCACAGTATATGTACTTGGCATTTACCAAAGCACTGTGCAAATCTCAAATCATGGAAAATTGGGTGCACTCTTAAAAAATGAGCTGTTATTGCTTTAACAGACCACTCTCTAAATTACTGGGTACACATCTCACCTCCACAAACATATTTCTATGTTTTACATATTCTTTTATTTTGTTAAAAAGCACATGAAATCATTTGGTTGTCCCTTATACTTTCAGTCATACACATGTTTTTCGTGAAGACTACAATCACAGTTAGCAGATAAGGCCATGGAATGTTGATTCTTAGTTTCCTATTGGAGATTTTTTCACCATGTTGGGGTCTGATTTATTATTCATTTTGCTGTCATTTCTTATTACAGTACATCTACAAGGCATGTTAATTCACTACTGCCCTTTATATTTATACCTAAACCACAATTTACATGTGCCTACTTAACAAAACAGGGCATTTTCAGATTTATTTCTTACAAAAAGTAAAACCAGTTTAAACATTTTTGCACTAAGTAGGTTCACAAGTGGGACAACAATTTGGAGGAATATCATTATTCCATGGTATACTGTGACATCCCTCCCAAGGAAACTGCTTCAAATAAACATTAAGGATTTTGAATATTTTGAGCAACTAAATTTGTATAAACAAACTTGTTAAGAAAAAACAATTTTTGCACAAAAGAATGAATATTACCACAGCGTCAATCTGATGCGTGCTCCAACAGGAACTAAGGATCATTTCCCATTGGCTTAATCCTTTTTGTGGGTGGAAACCAATTTGATTTGGTGCTTGCGCAAAATTTTATCTGCATTTTTTTTTCAACTTGCAATCATAGTAGTCCACATTGCTTGTAGAAAACAAATGGTCACAATCCCTAAATTCTTAGAAAAGACTCTGTTTATGGTAAGTGTTGAGAAAGGCAGCAGTTCATTCAAGACAAAGGGTCAAGCTATTTAATTTTATGTGCTTAAATTAACCCTGTGTCCTGTTTTATTCTCATAATACAATTATATAACGCATGAAAATATTCCTTACATTTTATTGGTGGAAACTGTAACATTACATAATTAGAAAAATATTTTTATCTTTTCACCCAAATCACGGGTTCACCGGTCAATCTGTCGTTTGATGGGAGCTTTTGGACCGGCCGTCAATGTCGATTTTGATGGGTACTTTTGGACCGGCAGTATTTAACACGCCGTCCCTTATCATTATTCATTTCCTATACGCAGTCCCTAGGATCTTTGGTCGAGTCGTCTGCTGCCGGTGCATAGGCCTACTTGTATTTTTAATACTCGAGTGTTGGGCAACTTTTCTGACTTATAATGGGATGATCAATTAGGCTTGTATTACTTGAGAAGATGCCATTAATGAGCTGTTGAATGGCGTGGACAGTGAATACAAAGAATCAATACGATTAGCTGTAAATCGTTTTGAGAGTTTGAGAAAGTAGTCGTCGAGCAGCACCGTTTGAGGCAGATCACTCGCCATTTATCTGAGCAGATTTTTTACTCTAGTCTTCATCCAAATAATAGGTGACTTCTATCAAAGAGTCTAATGCAAGCCTGTCTGTTATGGGTTACACGTCATTTTTTAACAGCACAGAACTTTGACCTTTTTGAAGGACGAGTTCACGGAAGGCTATGCTCGTCAGTCAAAAGTGGGCAAAGGCAACGTCAAACACAAAGCTGCAATCTCGCTAGAAACATGGAAAGGCTACAGTACTTCTCAGGATAGAATTATCAAATTCCGCGTGACCAGTGCGTTTGTCTCGCGTTTTTCCCGCAAAAGTCTCGCCACTACCGCGTTAGTAAAACTGCTTTTTGACGACGCCCGCACTTTATCGCGGAGTCAAACTAACGCGTTAGTTTGGCGTGATTGACGTGAAACTCTTGCAGGAAATTTCAGTGGAGTACCCCTTTTGTCATCCCCTTGAGGATCGTTAACGGGCTATATTGAGACTTTTAATACGTCTCATTATGCAAATTATCTTGAACAATGAACAACATAATGAATGATGACGTTCCCCCGTACGTGTATATTGGGAATATTTTTCCACTGGTTCAAGTGCATTGTGCAAACTTGCTATTCTCGATGTTTACTTACATCACGTCGCACCGATTTCCTGTTGGGAATCCCCATGAAGTTGCCATTAATAACAACTACATTCTCAACTGTAATTACCGGTCTTATACGCTTTTTTAGCCTATACATACTGGTCACGGCAAAATTTCTTGAAGTGTACTTTCCGCTCATATCATAAGCAAATTGAAAAGCAGTTATTATGATTATTGGTTTCAAGTTTGTGTTCTCCGAATTTTGTAGACAGGGGGGGGGGGAAAAACAGCCGCGAACTCCACTATCTTATTTTAAACTTGGATTTGGTTGCACTTCTCGTTGCCTTGTGTAGTCCCTGGCATGACCGCGGGCGGCTTAGATTGTTGAGATTGCAACTTATTAACAGTGGACGTGTCTCTCATCGTGATGAATTCAGAACTGAGGGCATGAATCACATGTTTCTGTGTGAAACTATAGGCAACTTACGAAACGAAAATATGGCAAATATATATTCCTGTCATCCTGTGCCGTTGCTTTGTTAATAAGTCATCAGTATATTTTCGACACAAATTCACCGGGTAATTTTTATTCTCCTAATCGACAATGCAAAGACATGAGTCGGGTACGGGTTTCGTACTTTCTATTACAGAATTTAATTACGTCGGATTAAATTCGTCATGCAGGGAAGCCCTGTGGTTATTTTTTTTTCCCATCATGATCTGAATTAGGGGGAGGGGTCGCATTCAATCACTTCTACCCGCATTATTTGTTCTCGTAACCATTTTAAAAGTAATAACGCCAACGACAAAATACCGGAAACAGTTTTGTGAGAGTGTTCCCCTTGTTAGTTTTCTTCCTTATCAGAAGAAGAGCTCGGCGAAACTTTAAAAATTACGTCCCTTCCCTTTTGGTAAGGCCGCAGTCTCACGCCACAATTCAGCTTTAACATCAAGGACTCGCAATTTTACTTAGGAAGGCGCCGTAGGGGCGGTTCATTCCTTACCTGGGCACCCATGTTGTATAAACATCTCAGCCGCCTTATCTTTTACTCCCAGTACAAGTTAACCATTTCGCCTCTTAAACCTGTAATTTGCACCTTTATATGAAAAGTTTACGACTGCGAGCAGGATCAAAAATAAGTTTGGTTATTCATATTGCCAATTGCGTCCGCCCAGGCTCAAGACGCCGGGTCGGCTGCCCAAACTTTCCACTCACTGAGGTGAGGTGGTTTTTGGCATGTCGTCATTGGTGGTTTTCTCTGCATTTTATAAATTCACCTCAACCTCTAGCTTTCATCCATAAATATAAATTCAGGACTTACACGTGTTTGTTGATTCCAGTTGTCTAGAGTTGCTTCATTTTTCTTTAAAATCTGCAGCTAATGGAGTGGATCGGGCAAAATTTCAATTTTGATCAGCAGCCCGACTGAACATCAGCCGATAAATTTTCATGAAATTCCCATATTTTGATAGGCAGTCAGGCCAAAGGATTTGTCAGATGCAGGTTAAGCTTGTAAACCACCAATACATGCATCTCATGCGGTTGTATCATATTTTTGCTGCTATTCGCGGTCATAATGCTATTCCGTGCTTGAGTAATATCAAGATAACAAGCCAAATGCCGGGACAATTATACAGCCTTTTAAATTATGAGGCTCTTTAACACTTGTTCATTTTATTGCCTCTATTACTATTCCCCGTATATTTCCCCCATGTATTGAAGTACTGGTCCAACACAACCTTCTTCATTTATTGTTAATAGAAATACAGAACAAACAATCAAATAATTGAGAAGAAATGAAGTCGAAAGTATTTTTTCAAGTATTTAAAAATGATATGACATTGAATAAAATGATAACGTTTTATAATTGCTAAAATATGTCCTTTTCATATTTGTGGAGTTAAAATGAAAAAATAAAGCTAAAAAACACAAGACAACATGGCTATGAACACGCGGACTGATCGCCCGTCGGCTTTGAATCTTGATTCAACATTAAAGCCTATTACTAATATTTTTTTTTTTAAATTTTAACGATATTGCAGTTTGCGATCAAAAAAGTACACGAGTGGCGATCAATTACGAGGGTCAGGGTGCGAAAGTAACTAACTCTTTAGCCTGCACAGGATCATCGCGGGATCATCGTTTCCACCGTTTACCTTGTATAACATGTCCTGTGCCTTGCGACTGCGATGTTAAGTCACGCCTTTCACCTACCGATCGTGCCACGGTTGCTCACAATCATCATATTTGGTCAGATTACGATTAAATCACATGCATCTAGTTTCTTATTTACAAATAAATGTTATTGTCATGTTGTGCGGAGTCTGGGTTAGCAATTTTGGGCCAATTTCGAGGTCAGAACCGATCGATCAATCATCAATCACTTCCCTGGGCCTGGTCCACTTCAAACCCATTGAGTCAAGTTTTTGTACAAAAGGCTGCCCATACATGACCAACTCGAATGCGTTGTGTGCAGAGGTTACCAGCTAGTTCCAACTCAGTTTACTATAATAAATCAAGATTATCTCATTTGGTTTATATTATTTTTTTCACCGTTTTCCGTACTAAGGGCTGGCCTTAATCACGAAATAAAACTTTAGCCATGAATAGCATTTTTTAATTATTTCTTTCCCCGGTTGCTTGGCTTGATCACATCATGCAAAATCAGTCGGAAGCCACTGGCATTTATTTGTAGACCTTGAAACCCAAAGTAAACCTCACTTAAAACCAACCAAAAAAATAAAAACCGAAATAAAGCCCAATAAACTATCGCAAACACTGAAATCATATCAACATTTTTTTTTTATTTACGTTATAGATGTGCTTTTCCTCATGAGTCCTATTGCGTGTAATCGTTACACTACAGCCGAACGATAAAATGTAGTTCTGTAATCTGTAGCAAACTATTTTTTGCTTGTAACTTGAATAAAAACATAAAACCAAAAAAGAAGTCAGTTTGAGCAATCTGCATATGAAATTTCCAAGGTATTTTTGCAAACAAACATTGCCGAGTGCAACATTCAACTCAGCTCCCCTTGACATACTTGGCGTAAGGTTTATAATTAGGCAAACACCTCAGTATCATAACAGCTGCGTGCACTACCCATTTTCAGCCTCCGAAACTACTGTGACAAATTCCATTCGGTTTCTAATGAGAAAAGCATGCGCAACGTACAAACTTAAATATGGTTTGAAATAACCTTGCGCTTGACAAAATCCGATGTTTCTCTCACCATTTTTGTCTTACATAATCGCAGAATACTTCTCAGAACAAATCACAACGTGATTTGAGTTTCTCAAGACGCGTTATACACTTGGATGTTTCTAATAATTTTCCTAATTCCGTCACCCGGGGATTCCCCGTGATTACAATTACGGCGGGGGAGAGGCGAGTTTGCAGTTCTTATTTCTATTTTTTTTAAAATCCGTTCGCCCAGTCTTGAAAAATGTAAAATCAGTATATGCCTACTGATGAAAAAACTTATGGTGAAACCAACACATGCAGACGAGAGAGCAGCGATGACATTTTTATAGAAAATTGCTTCCCGCCCTTGCAAAATGTTAGCGCAAATAATGCTGCCATTTCGACAATTAACAGTGCGACATTCAAGCCCAGGACTCTTAGGGCGACGAAGCCAAGAATTTACCCGTTGACGAAAAGTTGAAGAAAAGTCATGTCATACAACACCCAGGAAGGTAGAAACTGCGAAACTTTTCATCTCTTATTTTATTTGGAAATGTCAAAGCATTATAGGAAGATAATTTTAAACGGTATTTGATGCAGCAGATGCATGATGTTTAGCAAAAGTGCACTCCGATATTTAGGAAATATTGTATAAGCTTTTATTAGTATTTACAATACTACTTGTTATCGGCATTCCACTGTAACAGTTGACCAATTACAAAATATCCACAATTTCAATCTCATTTCAGACACATTTAAATTAAAACTTCAAACAAAGGTTACACCTATATACTAGTGCAAACAAACCTTTTCCAGTGATGTTTCGATATTTGCAACAGTTTCGTTCTTTAATTATTAATCAATAATATGTTCGGTAACAGTGGACTCCAAAAGTCCCTATGAATTTCTTACTGGTACATACCATCAAAACCCTGTGAATTGTCAAAAGCTACAATCTTTTGTTTTGTATGCATGAATTGGGTATAGTTTTTAGGTTTTGTTCCTTGATATTCTTTTCAGTTAAAACTTTGGTTGAGGATTTGAAAAAATATGTGTCTCAGAATGGCATCATGTCCGTAACAGTGTGACGGTAACAGTGTGACAAAAGGTTTACCATAAATAGGAATTTAAATTTCCAAATTTCATAGCCCATATAAATTGATACTGTACTGCTGTAGTCCACTGGGTAGTTTGGTATACTAACACATTAGAAAACCCTTTTAGTTTCAATAATCCATGGTCTGTTAATTAACATTACTAAAAATATTAAAAAATTTAAATTGCATTTCCCGGTTTTTTTGTGTGGAAGAATTCCTGAATTAGTATTATGCATTTTGGGTAGTACTAGTAAGAGCCTGTTTGGGTCTGTTATCAAATTTAGCTTTTTAGTAAAACACCACGTAAAACAAAAAATGATGATATTTATTAAAATATTCATCGGTAACAGTGTGACCTTTAAAATTGTTAAGTACATTTAATTCAATTGCACCAAAGTCAAATTTCAGACTTTTTTGGCAAATATGCAAACATTTAAAAAATCCATGATACATTCCACTTTCAACTATTTGAAGTTTTGCTATTTCACACACCTGCCAGCATATTATTTTTTATAAATTAAGACTGAATTGGGTGATGCAGTGTCCCAAGTCAGATATTATCAAATGTCAACTAATTAAGACCTTTTGATTACAGTAAATTGTATTTAAAAATTGCATATACTCCTGGAAATATGGATCCATTAAGTCAGAAATGATTGTAGATGAGGTTTTAAGGTGACAAGTGTCTACCATGAGAGCTCTTCACAATTTTCTCTAGACAAAGGAACTGCTCGTACACATACATTGCCTAAGATATAAAGTTGAGCATTTGGCACTAGCAGGTACAGTTTTATGCTAATTCTATAGCACTTGTTTTTTTAATATCATAATGTCACAAATTTAACACTTTCCAAAAAAAGTACACTTGTACAAATCTAGTTTAGTCTACTCTGAATAACCTGTGAAAAAAGTGTGTTACATGTCTAACATAAGGTACCCAAGGGTTTGGTTTTTAGTTAATTAGCATTTTTGATTAGTTCTGGGAAAGCCGTAGCATAGTTTTTTCTGTTGTCCATGAATACCCACTGGCACCAGACAAGTGGAGAGTTTGGTTATTGTGCACACCTTGCCACAGCAGTAGAATGATGATGCTCATTTAATTATATGGTGTTTTGGATCATTATCATGGCATTGAGAAGATCCCAAATGATGGTCATTATCATATCCTTATTTGCATAACAATGCTTTAAGTTAAGACTCATCCATAACTTTCTGGCGACAGTGCACTTTTAAAGTGTTTCTGGAACTTGTAAACTCAAAACCTTGCAAGGGATTTTTGCCGGCTTAGAAGCCTGTGTATTTCAATGGGATGTCACACTGTAGTACGTCACACTGTTACCAAATAGTAAACCAAGTGTCCAGACAAATTTTTTGTGAGATATAAACAAACTAATGCAAATAAATTCAAACAGCACCTGCAGTTGGTAGACATATGAACACTTCTTTTAAGAAAAATTAATAAATCCAATGATTTAGTATTTTTGAAATATCCTAAAAATTGCTTTTTTTTCGGAAAAGTGTGACATTTTTCACTGTTGTCCAATTCATGTCGTTGATGCGACAAATTACCAAAACCCTAAAAACAACTGCTTGTGTTGCCTGGAAATGGTCCAAAGTTTACTATTATATATTTATAAACATCAATTCATAATTTGATTGCTTTTGCATGACTTTATATTATTCCTTAATTTTGTCAATTTTAACCAAAACATTTTATTCCATAGATGACAGTTTACATGGTTTACGGGTGTCCAAAATTGAAAAATAAGTTTCATATCGGAAACTTGAGACTTTCAGCTTTAATTTGATACCTAATTGTTATCAATATTCAGTTTTTCAAAATTTGGTGTTTTTTTTTAATATTTCATATATACATTAACCCATACCTAAAATGATTAATTAGGAAGATGAAGCGGAGAGAAAAAATCTCCCTCCCTCGTGGGGGTCGAACCCCCGACACATCAGCAGGAAAGGTTAAGAAGGCAAGTTCTCTCCCGACCGAGCTATCAGGATTTTTTTTTTTGATCTGTTGAAAATTATAGCTACTTCAATTTTAGCTGCTAAATCATAAAAAAAATAACAAAATTTTAAGATTTTTTAGTTTTTGATTTTTGTTATTACTTTACAACCATATTTATTTTCTCATATATTTACTTTTCTGTAATAACTTGCATTTTTTAAGGACCATATAAAGATCAAAGTAAGATTAATTAGAAACTGGAACACATGGTGATGACCTTGACCTTCCGAATTTTGATAACATTCAGGTTCCTTTGGTAATTGGTCCACGTTCAAGCTGGGATTCAAGTTATTTTTAAATTTTTCCTATTCTATCCTCACAATATTGTTCAAATTTAGCACCAATATGCCAACTAAGATCTACTACGTCCGATTGACTATGGATTGAATTAAACGTGATGCATAAAGAGAGATTGATAGAATGACATACGTTTTTCATGATAATATTTGGAGTAAAATATCCACGGGCTTTTGAGTGATATTAATTGAACTCAGGAGCGCCCCGATTCTGGCGAATCGTTATGAATTTAGAACTGAGCGTGAATTCACGTCTTTCTATGCGAAAACGACTACGGCCACTTAGAAACTGAAATTGTAGTATATTTTCCGAAACAAATAGGCCTATCAAAAAGGTAATTTTATTTTCCTAATCGACAGTGATTGTTTAAGACATGAGTCGGGTAACGGGTTTCGTACTTTTCGTACTTATTTTTTTTAAAAGTTTTGTTCAAGTACAAACTTAAGTATTAATAAAATAAAACAAGGCAAATAAAAAAATTGTGCCCCGGATATTCCATGGACTCCCATGCATGCTTCACGAAAAGTGTGACAGACGTTCAAATCTCCTTCAAAGTATGTTTTTTTCTTCCTCTTCACTTCGCATAATGTATTATTACCGAATACCGGCATGGGTTTTTAAACATGTATTAACGTCCTTTCTAAATTATTTATTTTCCAAAAATTTTGCTATTATCCAACATGTTTTACTTTGCGATTGGGGGTGTAAGTTTAGTAAAAGGAACTTCTAAACGCGTGTGAACGTTTTTATTTTGTGGTACCCGCATAAAATAAGCGGTCCATAACGAAAACTTCATTTCGATTAAGAATGCGTCCCTGAATTGCTCGTATATTTAGGTTTGCATTGCACTAGGTTTGTAGTTTCGTCCTTTCCCATGTAACCACTCCACAGCGCTCGAGATAACCCTAATAAATAAAGTTTTCTGATATAACTTTTGATAAAATCGTGGTTGTCATATCAATTTATGAACTCAGTGAAAGGGTTAATAAAAATAATATCATATATTTCGCCCCTGATCGCTACAGGCAGGCCAGGATTCGCATTTGCACTTGTCATAGTCGGCAAACAATACGGCTTTTTAAATTGTATAACCGAACGGCCCGTAGGCCCATTTCTGACATACTTTGTTTTAATTAAAGCTGAAAATGACCGAAACATAGAAAGTAACAAAATAAAGGTAGCCGGTAAATGGCTTGGAAGAGATTATCGGTTGAGATTATGTCAAGCCAGTAACGCAATCAGAACGCTTAGTACGGGATAGTCCTGGTAAAATTTGTGCGTTGGAGACGTGACTTTCTAGAATCACTAACGAGAAACTACCGCCAACTCACAGCGTTAGTTTTTGCGTGAGCTCTGATAACTCTATCCTGAGAAGTACTGTACAACAAAGCGCTGATCTAAACATGACACACCTTACGGGCGAAACCAGAGAGATGGCGCCGCTGAAGATTACTATCTTGATGAAGATGAAGATGGCGGCTCAGCTTTCACTCCCATCAGAACATGATGACAAAATCCACGCCGTGAAGGAGATGACGAATCGTACAGCGGTGTTATGTACGAAATACCTGGCTCAGAGCATTGTCCTTTACAACATCTCTGGATTTGTTGAGTAAGCTTAAAAAAATAAAAAAAAAATAAAATAAAAAAAAAAAAAAAAAAAAAAAAAAAAAAAAAAATCCTAAGCTTTTTTCAAGGCATCCTGTGGCAGAAGCCAACAATATGCAAGATGTCAGAGATGGGTCACCGTGGTACGATGCTGTTGCTGTAGGGAAAAATAACGGGGCAACATATGAAAAGTAACTACTGGCCGAGTCAGCAGGTTGTCGAAACCATACACAAACCACTCTTCGTGCGACTTGCGTAACCGTACTAGACACCGCAGGCTTTGCTTCAAGGGTATAATGTCCTGTAAGTGGCCATAAATCGGAATCTAGTCTCAATCCACTATGTCCGCACCAGCGATGATAAGAAAAAACGTATGTCAGCAGCTCTAGCAAAAAGGATGAACAGGAGAAGCAATGCTTAGCCCTATGCCTATCTTGCCTGGCCACAGCAGATCTTCCCGGGCCCCCACAACTCCCTGTTGATAGAGATTTTGTTCAGGCGGATTCAATCAACCCTCACTGACCAACAACTCAACTAGCCCTAGTTTGCAGGAGGCTCCACCCTTTTTGACCAGCAGTCAAGAGCAGGTAATACTGCAGAAATGAGATGACATCAACTAACGAAAAAAAACAAAATTGTTTTTCCAATTCTCCACAATCAGTGATCAACCCACAGAAGTCAACTTTCAATGGATCGTTTCCCATTCTATACCACACCTTACTACTAAAATTATAGCTGGAAAAATAACTGTACATATGTGACATTTTCTCTATTTAAACGGTTAATAGCCTTATTTTGTGTACTGTCCTGCATGACTCAACCTAGCCTAGGCCTAGGCTATAGGCCCCGCAGCTTGGATTGACCCCCGCGACCGCTGGGCTTAAGCCTAGGACTACTGGAATTTTTCTGTTTGAACTTGAACTGTTTATTGCGTGGAATAAGGCGATTATGGATTATTTGGTGCCATAATTTGGAATGTTCCTGTGTTTGAACTTGAAGTTGTACTGTTTCCGCGTGAAAACGCGCCTTTTTGGCGAGGATCAATTTGTTTTGGATTGATTTATAAACTTGGGGGAACTAGTGATTTGGACCTAATAGTAGAGTAGATATGTGCACTATTTTGGGGGGGAATTTGGCAATTGGTGATAAAGGCATGAAATTTGGCACATATAGGGCATGTCATAAGAATAAGTTTTTAGCATAGGGGCATCGAAGATTTGTCCTCTGATTAAAATGGCGGAATTTTTCAAAATGGCTGCCATTACATGCTATTTATCCTCAAGTTGATAAAGACAGTTGAGGTTGGCAGGCATTAAAGGCATGGCATTATGCATATTAGATGTTTTTAGAAAGACTTTCGCCCAAAAGGGCCATGGCAGTTTCTCCCATGGCCAGCAATGACGGACCATTTTCCAAAATGGCAGCCATTGACAGTATTTTACATATTGCATTAAAAAAACTATGATACCGTCTTTTTTCCATACACTCAATAAAGTGGATAAAAACATAAGTTTCATTTGAGCATATTAACTTGGTGCAGGACAACAGTGGTGGCCATTTTCAAGATGGCCGCCATGAAAGTACTCTTATAGTACTGTAAACTGCTACCTTTGGTTATAGAGTCACAAAGTCTTCACACAGTTATTTAGGAATGCCTTAAGAATGGGTTGTAATTAGGACACTATTGACGTTCTGATATATATCAGGGGTTTGTACTTACAAACTTGTCCCACTGCTGTATGCATGGTTTACCCGTGCAGAAAATGTTCATTCATCCTTCCTATGTTGATATGCAGAGGTATTTTGTACTACCCACAATAAAAATCAACAAAGCAAACAATACCAAGTGGTTGCAAAGACAGGTGTGTTTTTTTTTTCTTGTGTTTTCATTAAAGGGGGTTTTTTTTTCAAGCTAAATGTCAGGAATATGGGGCATATAGCAGAGTTTACTAGTCCATTGCCGTACAAAAAATAAACTAGAGCGCTTGGTGGTATTGGCTCGATAGTCATGGCTCTTCCTCCAATGAAGGCAGCACTCAAAATATCAAGAGAGCCACCTATAAAGTCGAGTTACTATGGCCTCAAAATGATGATTGCATTTCCTGAGCTTCCATGTCAAAGTGAATGAGGAAGGGACTAGTAATGGGAAATCTTCTGGACAACTCTTCCAGAAATTAGAAAAAGTATGCCAAGAACTTCCAAGTTGTAGTTGCAGGAGGGTGCAGAAAGGACAGGAAATGCTTGAAAGCAGCTCTCTTCAGTGCAGAATGTATGCAAGACGTGAAAAATTTACAACCATCAAAAGAGACATCTTCTGCTGATATAGATGTGCACTGTGTTTACCTTTAGATGATAAATCTAGTTCTCTAAGGTGAATTGAATAAACATTCTTATCTAAACCCTTGATGAGCATGCTGCACTCGTCAGTCAAACTGTAGTGATCCTTACTCTCATATTCCCTGCGTATTCAGATGCCTTTGTGATCGAGAAGAAGGAACAAGTCGGTTGGAGCGACAGAGTTTCACAGACTGGGCGCACAGTATGAAGGGAATTACAAGGATCAGTGTTTTAAATACAACTCAATTCTTGCTAAGAATGACAGCAGTGATCAAAGCAACCACATTACTATATGTAACCAATGATTATGTACTCCAGCCCCCCCAAAAAAAAATTTAACTTCTCAAGGAAAAAAAACACTCTACCTACCATGAATGTCCAACAGATATTGCTAAACAGTTTTGCCAGAATGGTTCCACATCAAGATCAAGAAGCTGGGAAAAGTCGACATGATAATATCCTGCCTGGCTATTAAAACTATGTCTAGATGACCTGTACCTGTTACCCTGCACGTTTCGATGTATTTCCTTCAAGCTCTCAAACAGAATTTCATCTGTAATCCACAGTTAAGAAATCCAGCTCGAACACCCACCATCTCTCAAATTATAGTCTCCATCCCTCTTCCATGTCGTGGAAAGGTTATGATAGATTAGTAAATCAGTTGAAGACTTATCTCAGCGATAACGATCTCATGTTCCAATGCAGTCAGCATACCGACAATTTCACAGTGTGTAGACTGCATTGTTACTGGCGCAGAATGACATCTTGATGATCTTGACAAAACAAAAGAGGCTGTGTTAGTGTTATGAACTTCCAACCAATATTGACCTAAACAGTCTTAATCGGTTTGAAGGCTATAGGAATAACTGGGATAAGCATAAGTTGGATGTTTTCCTCAATATAGATAGGTCAAATTTCGCTTCATCAGATCTTGTGTGGGTAGATGGGATTTCCCAGGTGATGTTACTGGATGTATCGACTTTATCTTGTTCAAGACCCACTACAGGACATCATTACTGCTCATGGTGTTCAATCTATCGTGTACGCCGATGACAGCCCTATCTGTCTTTCTACCATTAGGATTGTGATGCAGCCAGAAATAAGATTGAATCATGATGCTGTCATACAGGCTTCTGATGCGTAAATCCAACAAGCTGATCTTTATTATAAAGAAGACAGAGAATGCTGTGGCTTTCACTTCATTCTTTACAGATCGACTAGTAACTCTCAGCAAACCCATCATAGCAATTCAGGTTTCATCCGCAAGCTGAAGCATGCATGAGCAATTGATTATCGTCTTCATGTCCAAACACAGTGGTTCTCAATATGATCCAGACAGAGAGAGGTACAACGTCTGGCTGAATTCCGCAAGTTCCTTGCCTGTGCAATGTTGCTCCAACAATGGACAGACCAAGAGATTGTTCCATTGTCTGTTGTGCTGTCCACAACCACAGGTAGTGTCCCGGTCTGCTTCCAAGTAGCCCACTCTACAAGGAACCTATATCGGCCAGTTCTGGTTCTCAATCTGTTGAGGCTCGCCATTCATCCATGAGGAGTCAGCTCCAGGTGGAATATGCTCACCAGGTTCAATACCACTAGATGTTACTTGGTTGAGCTAGTCTTTTTGCTTCCACAATGCAACTCTCTAACTCCTTAGGACTGATTAAGAGGTTGCGACTTATGCTTAGAACTCCTCTCTCTCTCTCAGCATGGATTTAGGCTGTTGGCAGCAGGTCTCTGTCCGGACATAGGGTACTTCACATTAGATTCTCGCTACACTATGATTGGTGTCTGGTGGAGCAATCCATGCTAGGATGTTCTCCGGTGTGTTGGACGAAGACCTCCTGTGATAAGCGACAGAGTCACATTTAATGCCTGAACCAGATTTTTGGCAGGGGTTAATCTCCCATACAGGGAAAAGCATTTACTCTGCACATGAAGAGGCAAGTGAGTCGATCATGGGGTAGTTGTGGGCGAGCACCCCATCTTGTGCCAGTGCGTTTGTTCAAGATGTTATTGCTGTGGTGAACATACGTTACTCTCGTCTCTTCTGATGTGGGTCGGATAAGAGAGAGATTGCGGTCAATGGTAACTCCTAGGTAGACTGGGTTATCACAGTGTCCAGGGGTGTTTCCAGATCAGGTTACTAAGCGACTTTGGCTTACACAGTGGACGAGATGGAAAGCACCACACCGTCTTGATGGATTTCCCGTAGGTAGTAAGGAGGGAGTTATCCCAACGCTCCTCTTCAACAACTATATTGTTTCGTTTATTATTATTACTTACTTTTTAACTCTGTGACGTGCTTTGAGGCCTCTGCATTAGGCACAATATCAGATTGTTATTCTATAATAATATTAACTAGCGCACAAAAAAATTATGAAGACATTGTATATACAGCAATACAAAAAGAACATTATGAGGATAATCCGTTATATTAGTTAATCTGATTAGTCATGCTTTTGACTAATAATTATTGTTTGCGTTAGACTTTTATGGCCAAAATTAGCAGATTACCTGTTGTCAATCTTTCACCTTGACACAGCCAATGATGATTTGCAACACTGGGTAAAACATATTGATAAGTATTATTATTCTTACCAAAAGGTGCAGGCACCTGAAGCAGCAATACATTTCCGTGTAAATAAACCTAAATACACATAATAATTAATAATACTGGATAAGATTCATAACCCCAAACAAGGCGATCAGTGGCCATAGGGATTTATTTTTAAAACACTGGTAAAGAGAGTAATTGCCTGCCAATTGTTGTCATGTGTGGCAGCCCCTTTCACGGAGGGTATACTGTACTTTTTACAATAGGTATGCTCGGATCGTTAGACCATCCATAAAAATGTAATTCTTTTGAACATTTTTAAAATTCTTAAGTTTCCCTTTTTACATATTGTTATGAAACAAAAACTAAAAATAGCACTTCTTAAGATATGTCTGAGATTATTCAGTCTACAAGGCAAAGATTAAAACAAGCCATGGGTGACCCAAGTTTAAATGTTGCCAATGCATTGATTGCCTATTACAGGTTTATATTTGGCATGCTGTACAACATAAATTGTCTGTCATAGTAACAGCAAACAAACTTGTGTATGATTGCCTATTTCAGGTTTTATTTTGGCATTGCGCGTGACAAAAATATGCTTTGGTAGAAAAAATATGCCATTATTCAGTCGATGAAATTGTTAAAATAAGGGAATTGGCAGCATTTTGGCAAAAAAGGAATGCCATTTTGGAAAAATGGCCACCATTTTGTTACAAGAAGAAACAACTTTGTCATAGTTACCCATAAACTAATTTCTATTTCAGGCTTACTGTGGGCTACAATCATGTTTTGTTAGCCCAAAACAAACAACAAAAACACATTCAATACAGAAAATAGCCAAAATACCAGAACTGGCAGCCATTTGGAAAAATGGCAGCCATTGTCGTTACACGAAAAACTGCGATGCCCTTATGCCACCAAAAATCTTCTTAGAACATACCCAAACTGTGTGCCAAATTCATGCTTTTATCAACCAAGTGCACAATTCATGCACATATCACTCTACTATAAATGGGGCGGGAGCTCACTTCTGCTAAATTCATGGCGTGAATTAGGTGCAGTAGTCCTATAACACTATTTTCTTTTTAATATTTGGTATGCAACTTGGATCGAGCAGTTCCACTAATAAAATGACAACAATATTTACTGATCTTTATTCGGGCAATGGTAAAAAGATTTGCCCTCGTAGGTTGACTGCAGGGACGTGGGCTACTCTGTTATAGAGGATGATGAGAACGGAGAAAAGAGTAGAAATAGAAGTAACAGTAGAACTAGAGAACAGGAGCAAATCTTTCTCAAGCAAACATAGGTCAATGCATGGGATTAGACTGTTGATTGCGAACGGTGAAGGTAGGATAGTACCAGTGAACTAGAAGAACAGGAGCAAATCTTTCTCAAGCAAAATAGGTCCAATTGCATGAGGGATAGACTGCTGATGAGGAACGGTGAAAAGCGTAGGAAGTAAAAGTAGAACTAGCGAACAAGAGAGAAAAAAATCTTTCTCAAGCCAAACATAGGTCAATGCCTGGGATAGACTGCTGATGAGAATGGTGTGTGATGAAAATGAATGACAAAGGTAGGACTAGTAACGTAGTTGAAAACGAGAAAGAACAGGAGAAAATCTTTCTCAAGCAAAACATAGGTCAATGCATGGGATAGACTGCTGATTGAGAATGGTGAAAAGGTAGGAAGTAAAAGTAGAACTAGAAGAACAGGAGCAAATCTTTTCAAGCAAACATAGGTCAATGCATGGGATAGACTGCTGATGAGAACGGTGAAGAAAAATTGAAAGGTAGGAAGTAACAGTAGAACTAGAGAAGAACAGGGAGAAAATCTTCTCAGCAAACATAGGTCAAGCTGGATAGACTGCTGATTGAGAATGGTGAAAAGGTAGGAAGTAACAGTAGAACTAGAACAGGAGAAAGCTTTCTCAAGCAAACATAGGTCAATGCATGGGATAGACTGGCTGATGAGAACAGAGAAAGGTAGAAAGTAACAGTAGTAGAACTGAAAAAACAGAGCAAAATCTTTCTCAAGCAACATGAGGTAAATGGCATGGATAGAATGCGATTAGAAACGGTTTGAAATAGGTATGGAAGTAACAGTTAGAAACTAGAAGACAGGGAGAGAAAATCTTTATCAAGCAAACACAGAGGTCAATGCATGGGTAGACGGTTGATTGAGAAAGAATGGTGAAAAGGTTAGGAAGTAACAGTAGAGAACTCGAAAGAACAGGAGCAATTTTCTCAAGCAAACATAGGTCAATGCATGGGATAGAATGCTGATTGAGAACAGAGAAAAGGTAGGAAGTAACAGTAGAACTAGAAGAACAGGAGCAAATCTTTCTCAAGCAAGCTTACACAAGTCAAAGCAGATTGCACCATCTGGCTAGGAATCGAACCAGGGGGCCCGGGCCCCAAATCCAATGATTCAGGGAGGGCAAACTACGAGGGAGTCACTGGCCCAGCCAGCAATTGTGTGCCCATAGGTGTTCTTATGATGAAGAAATTGCATCATTGAGACCTGTCCAGCTCAGTGCATGGTTTTATGTATTTTGTGTTTTTTGGCGTGTTGTTGGGGTTATGATTATGATGTCTACTGTTGTGTGAGGGCGGCAGCCAAAATCTATTTCTACTCGCAATGTTAAGTCTATTACTCCATCCATCCTGACATCATTACATTTTATATGTGGTCTAATTAGTTAGAGAATAAGTTTCATGTTTACTATATACTTATATTTTTTTATCCTCTGACAAGTTGGAAGGATATGTGATAGGCATTTCTTTTCTGTGTGAATGTTGTATGATGATGTTTTATGTATTTTGGTTTTTATGGACAAAAACTCATGGAAATAATATTGACGACAAATATTGATTTGTTATTTTCAGCGGCATGAGCCCCAGTGGATTGGTGGAGGCTCTCAGTGGTATTTTCATTGGAGGTTTTGCAGGTATATGATGGACAGAGAAAACTATGCCTTCAACAATGAACATCAAAATGCTACCAAACAGGTGGAGGAAACCCATCACTTAAAGGGATTAGCAGCGATTTGCATAACAGAAACTCGAAAAAAATCATCAAATTCAGATTTTTATATTTTGTTACTGGCATGGGCTATGAGAACAGAAACCTGCAAGTGGTTGGCTTCAAAATAGTGTATTAAAGACAAGCCAGTACTTTATCTGATTCTGTAATTCTATCCTTGCGTATCAAAAATTCCGACTTGAGATCCAAAAAAGCCTTTCCCGTGAAAATAACAGAATTTTCAGCGTGTGATTTGTGGCACCATGGCAATTAACAGTTTGACCCAAAACAAACATTTTTGATCTTGGTTTTTCTGTATGGTTGTAAACCATAATCAATGTTAGTGAGATTTTTGAGATGCCGTAGCCGTATTAGTCTATTAGCGGGAGGACGGCAGAAAATTTCTTCATTTTTTCACTCGTTGGTGTTGTTTTTTATCATTAAGCAGCTACAGACTGTCCCAAAAAAAACTATACAATCAACAGATTAATTTTTTTGGCCAAAAAATTTAAGTTCATCTCAACTGGAGTTTTACTGCTTCCTTTAGGAGAGTGTTCAAGCTTTCCATGAGTATGTTGTTTATGTTGGGTGTTAATTTGGCGTTTGGTCTGGTTCCGGATTTATGGATAATTTTATGAGACAGTTGAAAAAACATGTTGGGCCAGTTCGGCTATCCTGATATCAACAAAGTTCTCATTGAAATCACCTTCAGAATTCTTTCAGTTGACAAAATATAAAAATGAAAAGTAGGATTAAAGTGCTGATTCGAGTAATATAACATAGTATAACCTCTTAAAGTTGCATGCAATTGCGAATAAATACATGTAGCATTGGGCATTAAATTCCAAGCAGTCTGTTGTCTCAGCTTTACTCCAGATTGCAGCAGAAGGTAGAACCATAAGAAAACACCCTTGTTGAAGTTTAAACTGCAACCCTTTGAAACCAACCATCCTTCCTTTATGGCTCTTGTTGAACACTGTTTTTTCATTATATTCCTCCTTGTCATCTTGGAGGCAGGGGGGGAATAGGGGGAAGGGTAAGTTGTACCTCCACAGTTAGAGCGCTTGTCCATCCATCCAATAGATTGTAGACTGTTACATTAAGTTTCAGCAGTCAAATTCCCAAATTTCCATGAATTTATGATTTATTGCCGCTAGGAGTGAGTTCCCTCATTTCCCCCACACACATAATTCTGGTTGCTTTCACTGAAAAAATAATAATGATTAGTCCAATGCATGATATAATCATTCCTCTGAATCTGTCACATGTTTTCTGTTTGAAATGGTTTAATTCCACAATGAAGCTACACACCATATAACTTTAGTTTCTTGAACAATTCAGTGTTTTGTGTTTGTGTTTGAACTTGGGGACCAAGTGGTATTATCCTTTTGTGTTCAACTGACAATATCGACGCTTGGGTCCATCAAATTGGATGGAATTAAAGCGAGGATTTAGCTTGGATCTGTCTAACAAATAAAGTCAAAATAACCCAATATTAAAAAAATAAAAAATTTAATTTTTTATAATTTTTAGTTTGATGCTATAGTTTTTTTTGGGACAGTCTTATATGGAATGGTACACACTTGATCCGATTTATAAATAAAAACATGCATTTCCACTTTTGTTAGTCTCTCGCATTATCGCTGCTAATCCTTTAAGTCTGATCAATACAGTAGTGCCAAGATATGTCAAGAGGTCATGACACAAAGACTTAACTCCATTTTGGTCATTGGCGAAAAAACGAGTTTAAAATAGTTGTGTACTTGTTTCATTGGGGCTTTTGGAAGTTAAAACCATGATTCACTGGGCATTTATTTATTAAATTTTTATAGTTATTTATTTTGCAATATTGTAGTAGGAAAAAAAAATTGGGCTTTTTTAGTAGTAAAATGGAGTTACATCATGGTTCCTGACCCTCAGTTGAGCACGTGAAGTATCCCTTAAAAAGTCAATTAGTCTATTTTTTAGTTGAAAAAAAGTCTATGTAAAATGCAGAATTTTTAAATTGTATATACAGTGCCATTTTGTTGTTGAATGTGTTCTTTTTTTTCTGCCAACTTACTTTCCAAAAAAGGGAAGAATGGCAAAGATGAAAATTCTAATAGTTAAAGGTACAGTACTCCTAAGACAAATCTATTTAAAAAATGTTTTGCCAAATAGCTAATTTTCTTAACAAATATGTGGAGGTTACACAACAGGGTACATAATCAATATATGAATATTATGTGTTTGCTATCGAACTTAAGGGGAGGAGGAAAATATTAAGTGACCAATTAGGAAGGAGTCATTATTTACATGGGAGGATTTGGGGGGGAATAACAAAAACATTTGTTAAGTGAGAGGAGGAAACGTAAAATGTTCTTCAGGAGGAGGTGAGAGAGGAGAATATGAAAACTTTTTTTTTTAAATGGAAAACTTCTTATAAAATTGGGGGGGAATGTGAAATTTTGAATGAACGCAAAGGGGAAACCCTCCTTCCCCACCCCTTCCCGGCGTAAATATGGACTCACTCCCCTATGTATCGAATTCTGCCTGCTGTCACTTCACCCCATAGCTGAGTGGACAAGGCACTGGGTCTTGTACACATAGGTCCCAGGGTTCAATTCTTGGACTGATCACCTTTCTCAATTCTCCTTTAATTGATGGTGAACCCGGGTGAAATACTGTATAATTATGGCTAAATTTCTTGCCTTTAAACCGGTGAAAAATTATAATTATGGCTAAAATTTCTTGCCCTAACCAGTGGATATTTATCATTATGGGTTAAATTCGTGCCCGTAACCTGGTGAAATTATTTATAATTATGGGATCATTCTCTTGCCTGTTAACAAGGTGAAATTATTTTATTAATATGGGCTAAAAGTCTTGACCCTAACCCGGTGAAATATGTATAATTAGGGAGCTAAAAATTTATTGCTTAACCCGGTGTGATTGAAATATTTAGTTACATTATGGGCTAAATGTTTGTCTATTAACCCCGGTGAAGAGTTTATAATTAGGGGCTCTTTAGGCTAAATTTCTTGCCCTACCGGGAACTATTTATAATATGCGGCTAATTTATTGCCCTAACCCGGTGAAATATTTATAATTATGGGCAATTTCTTGCCCTTCACCCGGTGAAATTTTATAATTTGGGCTAAATTTTGTCCTTTTAACCGCGGGAAATATTTATAATTATGGGCTAAATTTCTTGTCCTCTTAACCCTGTGGAATATTTATAATTTGGCTAAATTTCTTTCCCTTTGTACAGACACTGAAACCATCCCATGACACACTACTGGATAGCCTCATCTCACAATACCTATCTGACAGGGCATCAACTGCGTGGGGAGTCCTCCGTTGAACTCTATGCAGAGGTAAGTCAGTGTGCCAGGGAAGTTAAAGCAATAACAGCACATTCTTTGAAGAGCGCCCCCAATTTTCAAAATTTGATATTTTTGCATAGTTATGTTGGTATTTGTCTAGGAAACTACACCTGTGAAGGAGAATGCTCAAAAATGTGTATTTATCATAAAATAAGCGATTTTGTAATTAGAATTGGGATCCCAAATTGTACTTAACAGCAGATCTGGAAATGCTAAGTTTATGTCTGTCCACGATGAAATAGTGCCACCTCAAGAAAATTACCTTTAAGTTAACTTGCCTGAACCAATAAAACAACTAATGGATGCGTGTAGATACGTATATGGTGCTATTTCCTGGCTATTTCATATTGGAAGGCCGTTTCCAGCAGCCGTTGAATTATTATCGGAGATCTCCGATATTAGTTATTCTAATTACAAACTTCCTTCGTTTGCGACACAGACATTTTCGAGCTTAACCATTCACAGTTATAGTTTACTAGCCAGTTACCAATGCAACCATGTAAAAATCTCAAATTTTTGGAAAAAATTGGGGGCGCTCTTCAAAAAAATGTGCTATTATTGCTTTAATAGGAAAATCACGACCACACCACTGTAACATTATAGGTAATGCCATCTTGGATTGTCGCCCATAAAGGGGTGGTACACCACAGTTTTTGGCACCCTCAAGAATAGGGACTTTATTGCCCAGCAGGATGGGTGTTTGTGTGTGATGATGAATTTTATATCCACTGTACTAACAAAATGCAGTATCCCATTGACTTCAAACTTGGTACGGTAGTAGACCTTGACGACTTAATTCTGGTGTTGTGCAGTTTTGGGTCAAGAGGTCTGCAAGTTAGAGGCTGATTCGGATATTTCCTGAGGGTATTGCTCTCAATTCTCAAAACATAATTTAGGGGTTCACTCATGGATTTTCATGAGTAAATGCTTGTTTTGGCCTGAGGTCAGGCTGGTGTCAGGAGTCACGCCGCCAGCCTGCCCGAGGGCCAAAACAAGCGTTTACTCATGAAAATCCATGAGTAAACCCCTTTCACACATCATTATTTTGCATGTTTGTACCTTTAAATCCTCCAAAATCAGCTGCAAACTCACTCTTTTCATGTCATGTTTTTGTCTTCTTCACACTTGAGAAAAACAGCACGATCAATGTATCAAATGGGATGTTCCATTACAGAATAGGGGTATGCTTCAAATGTGCACTAACATACACATATTTGAAAGCATGTTTTGTGTTTTATTCAACACATATTCCAAAAAAAATACATTTTTGTGATTCCCCCCTGCGGGTTCGGGGTTTAGAATTGGCCCGATGTGTTCCCCTGCATGTCGTAAAAGGCGACTAAAAGGGGCAACTCGTCTGTTATTTGAACAGACGGGTTGTATTTAAATTTAGGATTATTTTTTTTTTTTTTTTTTTTAAAATCCATGAGTAAACCCCTTTCACACATCATTATTTTGCATGTTTGTACCTTAAATCCTCCCAAATCACCTGCAAACTCACTCTTTTCATGTCATGTTTTCGTCTTCTTCACACTTGAGAAAAACAGCACGATCAATGTATCAAATGGGATGTTCCATTACAGAATAGGGGTATGCTTCAAATGTGCACTAACATACACATATTTGAAAGCATGTTTTGTGTTTTATTCAACACATATTCCAAAAAAATACATTTTTGTGATTAATCAGGCGCGGATCCAGGGAGGGGGCGCGCCTCCCGGTAATTCTGCAAATTCTTGCAAAATCAGCCCATTTTGAGCTATTTTGGACCAGTTACAGCCTTTCAGCCCCCCGGTAATTTTGACGTTTTTAAAATCCTGGATCCGCCCCTGTTAATAGTCAAGTATATTGGGCTTCATTATTTATTTTGAGACAATAATAGCCGTAGCAACCATGCTCATTGTACACACGTCTACCTATTTGTACATGCCTACCCAAAAAGTGATCAGAAATCAATTACTGCAGGGCCTTAAACGTTGTTTAGGACCGGCTCTCAACCAATCACAAATGCGGAAATCCCCTAATGATGTGTGAACATGTTTTTTTTTTATTTGTATAATGCTTGTTTACCTACTAATCACTGTACGGTACTGTGTGAAATAGCCAAGCTCAAATTGATATCCTTTATATAGAAATCACAACTTTGTAATGAAGTTCCGTATGCAGAATTTTTATTTTACACAGTATGGTATGGTGCTGTTAAACTAAACATAAACATTTAGTACATCAAGAACAAAAAATCAAATTCATCTTGGACTTTGGATTGAGCAGTTTAGATATGATTATATTCAATTTTAGGTTACTATTTTTAATTGACACACAAAAGAATATTTCAAAATCTCTGAACCTGCCTTTAATAAATGCCACCACTGACTATGAGGTTCCTAAAATAATTAACCATACTTGTGGTGCACTTAATGATTATACCAAAATTGTCCTTTTGGGAGGGGAAAGGTATTGTTTTCATATGTAACATAATAATTTGATCACACTGAAGTATCTGGGAAAACTCAGAGGCTAGATTTAATCATTACACAGAAAATACCTATTAATATAATGGCTTATATATAATAATGATGACTTATTTCAATGAATGTCATTGGACTCATTATTGCTACAAGTCACAAAACTGAAATGTTTGAAGAATCTGAAGTTTTAGATTTGTTTCTGCAATTAGTGTCTTGTTTTTGTTTTTTAGTGTAATGTTCATGGGTTTGTTGTCAAAGCAATATGACCCACCACCTCAAAGATCATCCCAAGAATTTTAATGAAATACCCAGGTTATTTTGCTGTGGGTAAAAAAATGGAATATTGTGTGTTTTGTTGCAGGTGCTACTAACTGGGTGCAGGTGTGTGGAGCTGGATTGTTGGGATGGGGATGACGGCAGTCCAGTTATTTATCATGGTCATACATTGACCACCAAAATCAGCTTCAGGGTAAGTTCTGATTGACTTAACTGTTTTCGTAAAGATTATTAAACAATCCTACATATTGACAGTGTATAAAACAATTCTCACGTAATGTTCGTAATAATAAACAATTGTGGTGTGATCAAGCAAAATGAGTCTAAAGTCCGGTCAGATGCAATTTTTGCTTTTCTCCATGTAACTGAATGCACCCATTTAGAACGCAAATTTTGCAGAAACCCCCATTGAAATTGGACACACTTAATTCCAAGATATAACCAGTTGGAAGGGTGGCAAAAAACCAAATGGAACAAAAGACATTTTCAATCGTTGTTTTCTTATCCCAATCACCTATTTGTGACTTTCCGATCATTTTGCTGATCACATCACAATTTGTTTCCCACTTTTCTCGCAAGAAGTAATGGGGCATTCCTCTAATTTTTATTAGTATATTTTCGAATAAAAAATGTAATCACCCCTCTACTTCTGCACTCCAATAGCCCATTAACTCTAACTATAGGAAGGAGGATAGAGCATAAGAGGTCTGGATTGTATACTTTTCTCACACATCCTGTTTGATTATGGGGGTTTTTCCTGCATATATACAGGGTGTTGTAAACCATCAATTGTCAGCCTTTGTAGTGAGTGAGTATCCCGTAATATTAAGCATAGAGAACCACTGCTCACTCCAACAGCAGATGAAGATGGCACGATATTATTTTACTTATATTTTTTTGATTTATTTAATAATCCGGCATTCGCCAGGCAGAACCCCCAATACTGTATGTGAGTCATTACCTCAAGGTACGCCTTCCAGAGAACAGCGGGAAAGATTTATGGGAAGAAGTTCGATTTTTAGATGGCAGGAGGAAACCGAAGTGCTCAGAGAAAACCTGCGAAATCAAACTTTTCAAAGCGGTAGTTGCTGGGGACGTGTAAAACATTTAACGTACTGAAGGGTCCCACTCTACACATTTAGAAAATTCACTACACGTTTACACTCAGCAAACCCTACTATAACGTTTTTTTCAGTATTATTTTTAATTGCTGAAGTCAATTTTACACCAAAATTACACGCCGTCAGTGAAAAGTAAGTTAAAAGTTTTTTCCAATGCTTCTTCTAGAAATGGTTTCGGACTTTTTACGGAAACTGGGAAAATCCCCCTTTCCACCGTTCTTGTAGTGAGTGGAGCGGCTGCTGATCGCATATACACCGCATAACACGGCCCCAATTACCGGTGCTTCCATTACAGAGGGATCTACAAAAAAGGTAAATGGCCGCGGTATGGCGATTTCCCACAGTGTGTCGTCGTTGGGATATAACTGCTTTATTTTGGGATTAAAACATAATATAGGTAAGTACAACAACATTTTTATGGTTCAAAGATTATATTTATGATCGAATGCAACAGCCGGGTAACCCGAATTATGAACGATATTTATGGTGCAAGAATTACATATGCGTGGAAGCGCCAAATTCGGCTGTCGTTTAACACTTGTTTTATGATCGTTTAAAATGTTTAAACGAACGGAAGTACAGACCGTGTAAATGGATAGGAAATTAAACAGTAATTCCCAGCTCTACCAAACGGAAAAGTAAAGATACAGTGAAAACCATTCCTATAATGAAAATCAGTGAATGAAAATCACAGAGTGGAGGTTAAGCTTTCAAAGTAGGATTTTAAAGAAATTTTTTGGCAAAAAGGTTGTGTTTCACTAAGTGTAATATTCATGGGCAAATGATAAATTTTAATACTCCTCTGAAGTAACTGCCTCATGAATGATGCTTTAATCCCTTTAATACGAAAAGACGATGCAAATGCGAACAGTTGACCACTTTGCCGGTTTCGGTATGTTTTAAGTTAAGGGAAATAACCGGCTAATTTTTAGAGTTGTCACATAGCTGATAATCGGTGTTGAAACGATTCTCAACAGGATGATTGTTACCATAATTGAATTAGCTAATTAGAAGAAAAAATGAAAAAAAAAACAGGAACTGATGGCGCATCCATGTTCCCAATATCTCCCGGCATATCTGACGTTTCGGTCGGCCATTGTGACATCAGTCCTATAACTGCCTTCACTTGATTAACCAACCAAAATAATGAATGCTTTCGGATTTTAAGATTTTACATATTCCAATAAGATAGAACAATACGTGGATCCTGGTTTCCTACCGGAAAACATTTTGTTATAAAACCCGAATATCCTATGCAGTGTGGGATTAGAGAATGCACAAACGATGTACAAGTAGATAACATAATAGTGCATAAATATATTCTTTGGTGTTTTGTATCATACGGTCATTTTTTCTGTCATAACTTTTTTTTTTTTTTTTTTTTTTTAAATTTTAATTTTAACCAGTAATGAGTACTCTTTGATTGTTGCCTTGTATTTTTTTGCGCCACAAAAATGCGCTAGTTTGAAGAGGCGCACTAAACGCGAGCGTGCATGTAGTGATACGTACGACCAAAACACCATAGAATATATCTGCGCTATTTATCTTATATCTACTCCGGACATCATTGGTGCATATCCTATTCCACCATGCATAAGAAGTTCTGTAAAAAATATTTTCCGGTAGAAAACCCAGGATCCACGTATTAAAGTCCCATCTGTCCCCACATAAACATTTTAAAAATCCTATTCAGCTGGTCATATAGCAAAATAGAGTCATTACTTTCCTAAAATTCCTCCTGCGCTCCACCGTAAATAAAATATTTTCATTGGCGCTCTGCAACCCTAGCTGTAACAAAACATAATGAGACACTTATCAGTATGGGGAGCCGGTGCTTCGAAACGGCTTGGCTCGCTGGGAAGACGCTACGGTGGCCAAGGTGGCAAAAAAAAGAAAAGTCACGTACCTGCATGTCACAGAAAACCCCAAAGTCATACCTCAGCAGTTAGTCAAAATGTATATCCATGAATTCTACACGCCACAATCTTCATTAAAGACCCCTAAGTCCCTCAAAGGGAATTTAATGAGCAAACGTCCCAAGCGAAGTCCGTAATCACCACGTTATACGACCACGGTAAATCGTATATCGCAATTGCTTGGTTTCAGTCCATGTCCTCTCCCATGGGAAATAGATAGCACAGTATCTCTGCAATCTGTCCTGTTATTCTGAGTAAGAACTCTACATTACTACCCCTTCTGACAAAAAACATGAACTATAATTATGTGATTATCAAAATCGAACTCATTACATTACAGCACCACAGTAATCGAAATGTAACATGTGAAATTGAAAGGGGAAACCGAAAAAAAATATACTTTTAGACGCGTATTTAATACTAGATTAGACACGGAACTACACTTGCGCAAAAATACTTTGCTGAATCAAGGTAACCTTAATCTTACTAACACTGCCTTGCTTCCATTATCTTTTGGAAAAGTTAGCGTGTCCGAGCCGGAAGCCGTAGCTTAGGATTTTAGAACACAGTCAAGGACTAAAATCAGTCCGCTCACTGCATTCCATTCATACATCCCGCCTATCTGCAATTACCAACGCCTTTTCAAACCCCAGCTGGGCTTACCTGGCTATCAATCGAAAATGCATATTTCCTAATTCGCCTGCGCTCAACCGTAAATAAAAATATTTTTATTGCGCTCTGCAACCCTAGCTGTACAAAAACATAAAGGATACACTTATATGGGGAGCACGGCTGCTTCGACGGCTGGCTCCAGCCATGGTCACTTTATGATCCCCACGTCAGATTTTAAAGAAAGGGCAGAGCAAGGGCCAACCGCTAAAATACTTGCCAAAACATACCGACCGCGGCCTACACCTCATTGAAATAAGCAACTTGAGCTGAATGCGAGGATGTGAAAATACATATATTTCGCCTTAAGCTTTAACACAACGACATTAAGCACAAATTTATGACAGTGTTTATACTTCGGCCAATGAAAGGGGAAATCCAACCTTGCCGCTGAAATCGAGCGCTCAAGAACATAAGTGTCAAAATCTCGGTACTGCTGGAAAAAGTCTGCCCAAATATCAATACAATTTAAAAACATACTTTATATCCTCGTAGGGAAAGCATACAATGGGTACGGAAATTCAAAAAACAAGAGGACCATCAGTCACTAATTTATCAGCGGAACTGGCAGCAGAATATGCTAAATGTAATCCACACGGGATCATTAGTCTTTAGGCCTTTAGAACTCTGAAAATGATGAGACTACAATATCAATCGTAATTTGAACATATCGCCCGAACAACTGCTTCGTGTGTATTGTAAACAAATGTAAATAAGTGAAACATGAAGGCTCAAACAGTACTCATTAATGGAAATTCAGAAACAAGAAATAAAAATAATATGCTATGAAATATAACTATATTAAAAACAAATTCAGGCCTCTCCTACAGGCAGATTAAACAAACTATCATAGCAAATCAAAAGCATGACAAAGGGTCAAACTTGCAAATTGCTGATGGCATCATTCTCATATGAAAGAACACGAATTGATTCCCCGCATTAGAAGCAATCCGGGTATATGAACAAGAGAGTGACACGCTGAATTTAAAAGACCCCACACTTCCAGTGAGGACATGCTTTTTTGAATGCATTAAAACACAAATGATAAAGAGTAGAATACAGAGTATAAATAAACTACCCATACCTTGAAATCACTATCACAACTCAATGAAAACATAAGCCACAATAGGCCTATACCACAAATACTGTTCCTGCGTCCAGACGAATGCTGGAAATGTAGCGGACACATACCAGACTAGATGAGTAGCTTCATCGGAGGGGAAAGGCTGTATTCTGGAGTAAAAAGAATGAATAAAAACTTCCTCAGATCTGCTCTCACAATAAATCAAGAGGATTCCAATTCCTCGCTTATATCTGATCTCAAGAGTTAACTCTATAGAAAACTGACTCCTCACCTTCACTCGTTGAGAAAAGGGCCGCATAGCGGCTGAAATGATATGGACATCAAACAAACCACCTCAGGGGGGTAAACAGGTTTTACAATAGCGTACATTACCTATGCCATATCAGCTCATACCCAATAAACTCTAATTTTAGACTAGTGTTAACGAGAAAACCCAGAGTGGAATTACAAATATTACCCTATAGTTCACAGATAGACAGCGGCTAAAACGATTGCAGTCAATCACCAACAATTTCAGGAGTTACCCAGCGGAATTACACCTCCCAACCCTTTTCTCAGTATTTGCATGCGGCTGAACTATGTTGCACCATTCAGTCTTTACCAACAAAGATAACAGGAGTTAACCCCGCAGAATAACTCATACCTATACTCCGTATTCTCCATGGATGGACTTGATTGCAGACTACATTCAACGATTCTAGGAGGAAACCCGCGGAATAATAACTCCTACCATGGTCGAATTCATCGGTATCCGCCCAGTGGCTATACAGGGTTCAAAAACAACTACCCAACGAACTCAGGAAGTAATCCATTGGAATTACACCCCGAACCATGTCCAAAGTTTTGCCCAATGGGTATGCATGGTTGAGAAATTCATACGATAAAAGAAGTAAAAGTAAGTAATCAACAGGAAATACAACACTCATCTTTTCACACACTATAGTTCACAGAATAGGACCCAGAGGCTAAAAACGATTGCAGTCAAAAACTCAATCTCAGGAGTTAACCCGGCCAAATTACAACTCCCTGACCCTGGTCAAGAAAATCTTTTCTCGTATATAAGCCCAGTGGCTATAGATGGTTAGGGACAACATTCAACCATCTCGGGGTTAATCAAGGGCAACACAACTCCTACCCTGCTCTCAGTACACGCACCAGTGGGCATACAGCGTTCAGACAACCACAACAATCACAGGAGTTATCACAGAAGAAATTAAACTCTACACCTGTTTACAGAATTACGTCTCTAGGGGCTCAAAGGTTGCAGTAACAAATAAAATAAATATAAACTCAGAAGTAACTATGCGAAAAAACTCCATACATATATCTGTTCTGTTCTTCTCTAAACATGGCCCTAAAACAAGCCAAGGGCCTAAAAAAAGGAAAGATGTGCCACTCAGGAAACCTGGATACAAATCAACCTCAACGTAATCCAAATTATTGCCCACCATATAAAAATGGTTTTGCGGTCAACCAATCACATGTTCCGAGTTTTTTCCACTCAGCTAAAAATAACCACTACTAAACCTTGATTCAATCCCAGAAATATAAACGTGTAAATGTATTTAAGATGAGGTTCAACTAAATAATTATAGAACAGGAATTTGGACCTAGACATATGCGACCACAGCTAGGAGCTATAACATTTGTGGACAACCAAACAAAACTGAACCAGCTGAACTAAATTTTCTTTGCTAGAGGATATGCGAAGGTCTAGAACGGTATAGTCATTAAAACGAAAAACCTTATATGGAGTATCGTTGAAAACTCATTAAACTTTATCTGCAATCAAATAAGCCCAGCGAATACTGGTGGCAGTCAACCAAGCAAACTGAAATAAAAACTCTATGCATTGTTACTTCGAGAATAAAAATCGTTGGCAACAGGTTACCGAACATTTAAAATTGTTATCGAAACAGAATCTGAATATAAGGAATATCCACAACGTCCCTCAATCGCTTCAAAACCCTGCCGGGTAGGGAAATTGACACCTAAAAACTGAATAAAACAAACACTGCTACCTCACTTATTGCGGCGACTGTGTCGGACTTTCCCTCAGGGACGTTTAGAGGAGATAGGAAACAGGAACTAACCAAAAAAATAGCGGTCAAACAGCTGAAATAAAAAATCTTAGCCCCAGTGGCTATAATGATTAACAGTCATTCAAAAGACAATTAAGCCGAGAAATAAAAACCAACCAAAGGACTAAATGCATTAATTTTAAGGAATGATCAAGACCCCAACCGGATCAGAACCTGGCAAAAGAAAGCCAAACGTTAAAGTTATCGATTCATGCACAGCTATACCTTACAGCTACATCATACGTCATCAGTCCTTAAAAATAACAATATTTAATGTTAAACTTCAATTCAAAGCTATGTCCAGAGGACCACACATGATAAATATAACACGGTTAGGTAGACTATGAATGATTGATTACGAGGGCACGCTGTGAAGAACAAAATATTTCTCCTAGAAAATCTCTAATGCTCTGTAGCTCTCTCCACGTAAAAATCGAACAATAAAACGCTTTCCAGAATCCCTTACAACAAACAAAGAACTTACATCTCTGCCAGGATAAACAATCATAAACATGGTAAACTGTTAGATCGTAAAAAGAACTGTAGTGTATTCTCTATCTTCTTCAGCCCACCCTATACATTGATGCTCATTCTGGTTCCGATATAGTTGCTATACATGTATTTAAAATTAGGGATTAAATTGTACGATTAGAAAGTAACATACAAATTGGGTCTTGGTGCAAGTCCCAGATGAAAGAAGTCCACGCCTTATAAGGAAATAATCATGAAAAAACATAATTAAAAATGTAAACACAGCGGTTCTCAAGCATGTCCTACCGAAATAAAAGAGTAGCTCATCGAACAGATCAGGCATATCGATGGGCCCTATAGAAAACCGATCACTGGATATAATATTGAGAGACCTAAAACTATGATAGAAGAACATCCATAGGTGTAATGAACTTCCAACTTGGTACAAATACCGTCTGTCTGTTATATACAGATACGGTCTGAAAATCAAAATACAACTTGAATGCTGCACAGACAAAATGGGACTGGAAAACATTTTGTTTTTAATACGGACGTAATATACCTGTCATATGAAAAACTCAAAACACCATCTCCACGATCAGGTTTTGACATCGATCAGAAATCGAGAAAAAGGAGGTGCGGTCTCAATCGATAATAACATCAAAATAAACGAAATATGTGAAATAATAACCATTGAATCCAAAAACAGGATGGTACATAAAGAAAATGAACCTCTACATTTAGGTGACCATTCCTGAACAGATCATGATTATCTGAAGAAACCTATTATCGCATAAAGTATTACAGAAACGATACATACACAGCAGCTCACGGTCGTCTGAAAAAGCTGAATCAATTTTCACCCTCAGGTACAAATTCATGCAAACAAAAAGGTCGTACAGTCGACCAGGATGAAACAACATACCACCACCGCATGGTAGATACTTTTTCAACAGTATAACACAAATCAATACATTTAACCAAATTTAAACTTACAGTAAACCATCTATGACTTCATCAAGAGCAACGGAAGAACTGGAATCGCAGTGTAGGATCCTTCACCATAATTCACCCAAATCCATTCAAATGGTCAGATTTACCAGAACTCGGGTCAACACCAAGCCCTAACTATAGTATACCAACATTAATTGATAATTCGAGGTAAAGGAATAACTAAATACTAGAATAGAATGTATGGACATATGCCAAGTCCAAATCGGAGCACACGAGTCTGTATAAATAAGGACCACGGGTATCGGAGCATAAAGTGAGCGTGGTCCGAGCGGAAGAGAGGAAGCCTAGTCTAGAACACCTCAATGACTTTTGTTTTAAAACATAATCAGCACGCTCACTGCATTCCATTCAGACATCCCGCCGATCGGCAATACCAACGCATTTCAAACCCCCGCTGGGATACCTGGCAATCAATAGAAAATTTTGCAAATTCCAAGGTACTAATTGAAGGTCTCAATTGATTTTTGCAGGGAATTGATGTCAGGGTATGTATGGCATTGTGGCATGATGGTAATCTATATAATGGCTCTACCGAGCAGGACGTGCTGAATAGCAGTCAGCTGACATTTAGTCCCCCTTTTTAAAATCGACAATACGGTTAAACTTTGTGAGGACCACTCTATAATTTGTTTAAAATTCAACATTCCATCGCACACTTGCTTTATTATTGGCAACATGGCCCACTCCCATCAACCCAGGCAGTGACGAATGGTAAACAAAGCTTCGATTTTTTAGTATCATGGTGGCTATTATTCTAAAGAGAATCACGTTGCTGATATCTAACGCCACTAGTAAGGGCAGTTCCTGTGGAGTTTTTATTAAATCCAGTACAAATTTCATTTAAAATGGTTTTTAATAGATCAAAAATAGACATTGGTTTCTATTACACTTTTTGTGAAACAGGAAATATTGGTGATTGAACGTTGAAAAGACTGGTTTTCCAAAGTTTCTGTTTGATTCTGATTGTGTGATAAACCCAGTCTTCCGAGTCCGGAGCAGATGAAGGTTAAAATCCTCAATCAAGCATAGAAGCTGAACCAAAACCATGGTACCACTCAGAGCTACTCCAAACACAGGTAAGAATTTTTCACTTTCGGGGAGAATTGAAAGGTTAATATTTCTCCGACTACATAATTATTAGTACACTTGGAAGACAAAAAAAAAGGGGGGTAATTTTCAGAAACAAATTAACCTCAATATGGATGTTGCTAGAAAGGGATCAATTACATAGTATTATAAAAGTGAAAATTAGGGAGATCAATAGAAACCTATATCTTGTGATTGCGAGGAAAAAAAGAAACCCACCATATTGGTATTTAAATGGCGCCCCACTACTTGCCACATCATTTTCTGTGTTACAGGATAGGCCAACACCAAAAAGGCACATCGCCGGATAAGGACAGAAGGACGGCCCTCTGTATCATCATTGTAATTACCATCCAATTTTGGGTGGTGTTTACAATACTTTATCGTGTACGCATAGGGTTTTTTATCCCCAAAATACACTGGTATCAAGAAAAATGAGAAAAAAATTGATTAAACTTCAGGGGTATGTGCTCTGGAAAAAGCAAGCTTAGAGCATGCATCATTTCTATGACCATTGATTACTTAATGGAGACACATGAAGATGTTGCATAGCTGCTCTTTGTTACGGAGTTTGTAAGTGCTGCCTAGATAGAAATTTTGTCCTCAGTAGTATAAAGAGACTACATAAGGCAAGCCCTTATAACAATACCCATAACCATCAGCTATGCTGCTAGATTACGATTAGATCCGTCTTCACATCGAGCAGACTCTGGATACAATACAATGGCCAAAGCATGGACCATGACTGCGCTATTTATATCAGAGGCAAGTTAACTCACTATCTCAATCCCATGGCGCGGTGTAATAACATTAATTCACCATTATATTGATCAAATAAACGTCCGTGTTTAAGTATGATTTATGATACCCAGAACACGCATGGCCAGCTATTTTTTTAACAGTGCACTTCCAAGGCTACTGAACGGAGCCCTTGGTAGATAAGCATGTCTTACCTCAAAGTGTATGTGGTAAGGTTTAGGTAATGGTTGTTGTTGTTTTTGGCCATTCCATTTAGGGTCAGACCCCCCAGTAGAACAAAATGCAAAAATAAGGCCTTTCCACCCCAAGAACCAGAATGCCACTCACATATATGTGCTAAATAATACAGCGCACATACTGCAAAGCGGTATTGTGGTTCTTGGGGGGGAAAGGTTCAATTTTGAAATTTCAATTAACATTGAAAGCCTGTATTATAAATTTTACAATTAAAGCAATTTTTGGAATTTAGTGATAGTGGATGTTGAAAATCACCAAAAGGTAAACTTTGAGCATGTGACTTTATAATGCAGACGTTCCAAGTTTATCCGTTCTCATGAAAAACTATAGAGGCGTCCTTCATTCCTGATCCGGCGATGTCCTTCCTTAATATTGAAATGGACATTACCATTTTCATGTGAGCAATATTGTGTGTACTACTACTACAGCTCATAACATACTGTAGAAATAAATTCTAATTGTAAACCAACCATATTTTAGTAGCTGCTTGCATTTATAATGGGAAAAGAAGTCAGTCCAAATAATGCACAGATGAAATGGGAAAAATCAAGGTTCTGGTAATACCAAATTCTAAGGTATGACGGGGCAAAGTGGTTGGGTTGAGCCCTTTTTTGAGGATTGTGTAGTCCTCTTTGAGAGTTTTCAGAGTTGCTTTATCAATGTGTCTTTACCTTTCTCTGTTCTCTTTCAGATGAATAAAATTGGGCAAAGCTTTGAAAGGCCGTGTGCTAGCTGTGGTCTGCCGACATCTAGGGAGGAAGAAGTGACCACGAGGAAGGGAAGTTTTATGACGAGGCCATGAAGAGATCGAAGGTTGATAAAACCTTGTAACAGATTTTTGTGTGGGTAGGGAAGAAAAGAAAGAAAAGAAAACAGCCGCGTAGCCAACCCGGTGGGCAATTTCCCGATAGGTCAACAATGTTCCCAATCAAAGCAAACATTTCCGGTCGCGGCAAAGAATCTGAAAGGGGTGATTTTTAACATGAATTATCCCTGTTTTATTTCCCGATTTTCCAAAAAAAATGTTTTCAGGGGGCACTCTGTTCCCTCTGCCCCACCTGGCTACGCCACTGGGAAGAATGACCAGACAGAATGGCAAAATGGTACATTTGGGGACAAATTGGCACGGGTCCCGTGTGTGTGACACCCTTTTTGACTTACAGTCTACATGAATATATATTATTGAATCACATTGATTTTCTTGCAGATAATTTGACAGATAAGGGAGATGACAGGAGCCTAGCTATCAGTAGTCGGCTTGAATCTGTCATCAACGGCTCAGTACGCCTGCTGATGAGACGCAAAGCAAACACCAACTGCTAAAGACGCTTTCCTTGATGGTGGCATGGCTACTCTAAATAGGTCATATTTTGACCACTTTGAGGTCCTGTGACAAAGTATTAGCAATTGAGCCATGGAACTTTAAGTAAAGCCTTACTAAGGGTTATAATCAGTCAGTTTTTGTCTTCTTAATTGTTTCAAATGAAGAGATAGTCGCATAGTAATTTTGGCCACCACAAACACAATGTGTTGTGTGGGTTAGGTTAGATAAGACACAAAAGCCTTAATCCACTGTACACTACAGACTAAACCGAATAATCATGAACTTCTAAACTTGACACGGCAATTAGAACATGATGAGGTCATGTGTCATTTAATTATTTGAAGAAAAAGCATTAATTTACTCTACAGACTAAACCACATTGACTCAGTGACCTTCTAACGTGGAACGGTGATAGAACATGATGAGGTCTGTGTGTATACTTTTGGCTAGGTTGTAATATTAATTGAGGCATTGCATTTTTGTGAGAAAATTCATAATCACTAAGGACGGAAACCTGATTAGTCAATGAACTTAAGTGGCACAGTGATAGAACATGACAAGGTCATGTGCTGTATACTTTATGGACAGGTTGGAATATTAATAAGCTCATTTGCATATCACTTTCAATACAATGTGAGTAAACCACAGTGTTGCGGCCGTCTTCAATATGCCCACCATGTAATTCTTGCGATTTATAGTTATTTTCTTCTACTGAGAAGACTTTGTATTTGTTTGTTTACAGGAAAACATTCAAGTGGTTACAACCACAACAACCGTCAGCAGTGCAGGCAGTCAGAAGATACCAGATGAAATGCATCAGCTATCCAGCTCAACAACATCCACTCCTCCATCAACTAAATCTTCCAAGAAGAGGAAAGTACCGGGGCTCAGCAAATCGCTGCTGCATCTGTCAAATCTTGTCATCTACACACAGGCTATCAAGTTCCAAGGTGAGTGATTTAGCTGCATTTAGCGAGTGATGGGAGTGGGGAGCTGGAGAGCGGTGGTTAATGGTTAGGTGGTGCTTGCTGTGGCGCAAATGTACCAAAAATTTCGGGTTCAGAAATCCCCGGTGGGGTCACTTGCTGGGATTTATTCGGGTACACAATCTGGATTTGATCTGTATACAGCTACGATTAAATACAGAATACACTCTCCTACTCTA
>JAMKCH010085097.1:0-61558 GCA_023653785.1 Ophioderma brevispina
TGACACTTCTCCTGAAAATAGAATGCAAGAGCTTTTATTAACACAGACAGTCAAATTAGTGTGAGCAAATATCAAGTGACCAATAGGGTTCCCCTCGCCTTATCAATTAATGACTAAACCTCTATCACCACAAGGTGTTACCAAATTATTGCCATCATAATATCAAATATATTGATTACTATATTTCAGGCTTCTTGATGGGTGGTGGGGGGCCATAACATTGACACAAGATTTAACATTCAAATGGTGAGTATGGTTTGAATCTTCAAATCTTCTAAATTGAGCTGTGTATTGAAGCCGAAACAGAATTGAACATGTTAATGTAATGTCTGGGTTATTCCTCTATTATCTATATGTGTCAAGACTTCATGGCGAGATCATAGACCTTTATTCCTTAGGCAATCAAAATCCTCATGAGTTCTTCACACAGATTAGGCTCCATAAAAATATTTGTTCACAGTCCCCGCCTGCAGGAATTATGGTGCCGATCAATATTTTTTATTTTTTTTAATAATTTCATCAAGAGTGAAATCTTATCCTCATCATTTTTGGCAAGAAACATTCCCTAAGCATCAACCTCGCTCTGTCCCAGTGCTTTCAAGTTCCATTGTTGAACCATGTAAGAATGATAGTTTCTAAGGTCCACTTTTCTCCCGACTTATTTTTACTAAATTTAGGGATTTTAGGGATTTTTTCACATGGTGGGGGGTAGTGGGGTTAAGAGAATGTACGAATACTAGCATATACTCCCTGGTTTCCTAATTGTATTGAGAGTAGTTAAAGCCCTATCCGTTATTCCGCTAATCATAAAATAAAAAATTGTTCTAAAATATTTTCGTTTTGTTTGTGTGTGGTTGTGTCTTTTTTTAAAATACAAGTTATAAGATCAAAGGCAACCTAATAGCGTCAAATCAGATATATTTGTTGTAATTACTGCACCGTATGGACCCTTCCTACAACACAACATAATTGAATGGAGATTTATATCTTTGAACACTGCTGTTTTGTTCATTTTCTCTACACTTGTTCATTGGAAAAACTTAACAAGTCAATGTGACCGATTTATTTCACTTTCAAGCATTCTGGCAAATTTTAATATTTAACTTTGTGTGTGTGTGGGATCACTGATGATGTCTTCAAGGTTTATTCACACTGAAGCAGGCAATCGATTAGCTTTTGCCTGTAGACCTTTGTTTGTTTGGTTGCCTGATACTAAAGACTTAAAGGTGCAACGAAGATTTTTGAGGCCCCCCCATATTGTGGCATACTAGTACTTTCATATAGAATAGGTTTCTTACTTGTCTTTGGCTTACTTGTCTTTTGCTATTTAAAAGAGAAAGCCGAGAATGTCTCGAAAGCTGGCGAATGCACCAATAGCATGCGAGGTTGTGGGAGTTCAAAAATTAATATTTGTCGACCAAAATGGGGCACATTTCCACAGATTTTGCTCATAACAGCCAGCAAAACATCATTTAGCCCTAAGATTTAATATGGTAAATGAATTAAAATCCGCTTTTGTAAAATTACTACAATACAACCAAAATTGTAACACAAGGAAAACAGGAACATCACAAGCAATAAGTCTATATCCATTTGGTATCAAAAGTTAGAATAGACTTCACTGGTATGTTTTTTATTACCGTTAACGTCCCGAAGGGACTACATCCTGGATACTGTAACCCACACCGACAATACCATTATCAGCATCGTCATATCTAAGTTTACTACTTCGCTAATTTTCGCAATCTTATTCTTTATCTCTTTAAAACCCAATAGAGCAAACACAGACATCTCTTTTTACATTTGTAGTCCTTTTAAACAAGGGAAAAAATGGGTTTTATTTATTATCTTAATTTCTGCCTCACCAAGACGATATTTGAAGCAGCCGGTTTCAAGAATGTGCCGCACGAAGGGCTCATCTGTCCTACTGCAAAAAACCCCCATTGCAAAGCGTCAGGACGGGCGCCAGGGTAAAATATATGATGGGCGAAACATCATGGTGGGTGGGGGGAAGAAACAGTACAAAATGAACTCATTTTGTTAAACCCCACTAATTTTTTGGGCAAAACCCCCTGTTTTTCCTAATTTTGCAAATCTCAGGGGGGGGGCAACCGAATCTTGGGGAATGGAAAAATCGTGGGGCTCTTGGGTTTTTTTTCAGGAGCATTCCCGACATCTAAATTAACAGACGGGCGTTTGTCGTCCTAATTTTAGCCAAACCTTTTTGCTGCATGTCGTCGGAATAGCCATCCTTTCTAAAGAGAGTATAATGTGTGATAAAAAGCAAGAGTCACTTCCCCAGTCCCTCCCCCATGAAGAACAAGTCATTTGTTTCACACCCCAAAAAAGAAACTTTTTCTGTGGATGTCGTGTGGTTTTCTTATTAGGTTATATATATATATGAAGTCATCAAAATACATATATATATATGATTAGGCTATTTTTGTGTCGTCCTGAACGAATGTTCATGGAGGCACATCCTAGTCCCAATTTCTGTGTTTCCGTCCGTATGTCCGTCTGTATATGGTTACCTTTTTTAATGCTCTGCCAGGCTAAACGCATCCCCGATTTACTTCACACTGTCGGATGATAGAGTGCGGTGCCGCAATATTTGTGTAGCTTTTGGCTGCATATTTGCATGTTCATGAATTTTAATTAGCATTTGCATATTTTTTCAGACATTTCAGTTAACCTTTTTAAATGCTCTGCTGGCTAAACGCTAATCCCCGATTACTCACACTGGAGGGGGATAGTGAGGTGCCAACTATTATGTGGTGCTTTTGTCTGTATTAATTTGCATAATCATGAATCTTAATGAGCTTATTTGTGGGCCAGTCAAAATGACAACCTTTCCCCTCATGGGCTTGTGTGCAAGTTATCTGGAGTTCCGTCAGTGTATCAAGATGACTTGGGTGAAGGAAGCGGGTAAAGGTTCTCACCTGATTAGATGTTTGGACATAGTTCGGGTGAATTACGTAGCAAATGAGCTAATTGATCTGCAAAAATCAGCGTAATCGCTATATTTTTTTGAAACGTCTACATTGGATATACAAATTCTTCACTGCACAAACCCTTATGGTGCGTCATCTTCTTTTGCCATTGGAAGTTCCTGAGACATTCGGCTTAGTCTGCAATGACTAATTAATTATGCATATTGCTGTATCGCTAAATTGGTACATATCAGATATGGACAAATTCCTGCTAACAGGACAAACTACTATTCATTCTCTGTGTTGAATCGTAGGGAAGGGAAGGTGGGTTTGATGGGGAGGGGCAGGGTGTTGGGGAGGGGGCAGGGTGTTGGGGAGGGGGAGGTGGGGTGTCAGTGGCAAGTGGGGTGCGTCGGGAGGGGTCAGGTGGGTGTTCATCTGGTGGGGTCGGGTGGTGCGTCAGGGTGTTTGGCGTCGGAATTGTGCGTCGGGAGGGCGAGGGGCGGGTTACCCATGTGACCTTGTTGAACCATGTGACCTCTGTGACCCCTTGACCTCATGACCCATGACCTTGGTGATCCCCATGTGACCTTGTGAACCCATTTGACCTTTGTGACCCCATATGAATCTTTGTGACACCTATGCGCCTTTGTGACCCTGGTGTGACCTTTTGACCCTATGCGACCTTTATGACCTATGCGACCTTTGTGATCCCCCCCCTGTGACCAACGGCAGCGATGTATTTTTCAGACGTCGGCAGAGGGTGTTTTGAGTCAATCCCACAATCACCAGTTTTTGGGAATTTTCACCTCAATAAGGTCATGTGATCACATAAAATCGCTTTCTTGACACATAAATAACCCTGACTTTAACATTGAGTTTAGCCCACACGCGTTGTACTTAAGGATTTTTTTTTGCATGATTAAGATACTGTAAGTACTGACAGTGTTTAGTACATTACAGTATAGCACATTGCTATGCATCATGGATTGATTTAAAACACCCTCTGACATTCGGTTACACTTTTTCAAAATGCTCTGCTGGCTAACACTATGCCCGATTTTATTTAAACTCGCTAATTTTTGTACCACTGTTCCTCCAGTGTATATGTTTCTCTTCTAACATCATTTTGCAACTTCATCATAAAGCAAAAGATCGCGCAACCAGGCGACACTTGTGGGTTCTAGAACCGCCTTGGTTATATTGCCAATTAAATATTAAGTCCATTTTTTTAATTATGAATAACACACCTAACTCTAATTTTAAAAAGTCAGTTTTTTTATTAATAGAGTTCAGTGGCGATTTGTAACGCTTAGTTCTAGTAACACATATATTAAAATGATGTTACATTTTAATTGACAAATGAAAATATAAGTGCAAAAAAATTAAAACACCGAAAATCTATTAAACAAGTATCAGTTGTTTATTAAAGTGTTCACCTTTCTATTTGTAATCGTTTAGCTCCTATTTTGACAAAAAAAGGAAAACAATGAAAGAAATTGATAACACTAATTTTATATTTCAATATAAAAAGATAGGCTGAATTTCGTATTTGCTCCTATACGAAATAGAAATTTCAACATTTTTGTACCAAGAAACATTCTCAGCTTAATCCCTTCAGGTGGGGATATTTTTATGGAACACTTTACATCAGGGCAAAAATCGTATTATCGATATTTAGGCGAAACCTGATAGTGAATTCTGGTCCCTTAAATCAGCCTCCACTTAACTACTTTGCCAACTCTGACACAAACACACGGTTGGACTTCTTGAAATCAAACACATGCAATCTCATATGCATTGAGAAACTGTTTGCCCTTTTGAATTTTGGTAATTTCACGATTGAAAGGTACAATTTCTGGAAGCAAACTAAGGTGACAGCCGTATTATCAAAAAATGATTGTACTCAGCATTAAAAATGTCAGTGACAACCAGTGTTAAAAATGACTTTGAAAAAGTGTTTCTTGAAAAAAAAGAGCTGTAAATCATTCTTGGCTTTTAAATTCGTGGCGTTATTGCACATGCGCATGACTATTCCAAAAATGGCTGCATTCGCCTTCAAAAATGGTCGAAAGCCTGCTGTTAGTGTAATCTTAAGCCTGTGATATACTACCAGTCGCAGCGAGAGATTTCTGCGTGTGAGCATGCGTTACACTTGATCTTGGGTCAAATTATGGGGTGCACTTGCCAATCGTTCACTGCCACTGGAAGTTATCATGGGCTTTAGACGTCTTCCACCTTTCGGATAGCGGCCATCTTGCCGGGATGGCAAGTTTCTAAGTTTGGCGACTTCTCATCTTAAGGAACGATCAGCATGTTGGATTGTAATGTGCATAAAAAGTAGGGGTCTACTTTGAATAGCACAAGTGCTTTGAGGTCGGGTATTAACTTGATCTGAATGAGAATACTACGAATAAAAACACCTTTTGTTATAGGTTATGCATGAGTGAGGTGTGAAGACCTCTATAAGCCACTTGAATGTGCTACTGTAACAATGTTGTTGAGCAGGGTGAAAAAAATTCACCAGTGGACTGCAGCTACTCTTTAGTTATCTGTGGGACTGGACCACTGGGAGATGCATTGGACATTTCGCCGCCTGAACCTACAAGCTACTACACTTACTGTTGTTCTCATAGATTGGTTATTACATTTCAAAGTTTGGGACTTTACTATCGGCACTTGGGTCTAAGCATGGGAGTTATTATAGTAAATCTTAATACTATTACTATACTATAATAACTCCATGGTCTAAGCACTCTCTTTTCAGTGCACGTACCATTTAAAGGCAGACTCAGAGATTTCACAATATATATTTTTTGTGTATTAATAAAATAGTCAACTAAATGAACGATAGTCATCTTAAACTGCTCAATCTCCCAAAGTCTGAATGAACCATAAAGACTTTTTGTGGGCCGCCAGCTATCAGCTGGAGGGACCACTTAGCAATCTGTTGTGGCGTGTGTGGGATGTGTGTATGTGTGTGTTCACTAAATGTTAAGTTTTTTTTTAATTCGTTATTTTTTTGTTTTTAAATTGACCTCAATTGAAAAGTATGAAGTTCAATTGGAACCAAACTTAGTGTCTAGTTTGCACCAGGGGCTCCCTCATATGGTTGATGGGGTCAAACATCATATTCACGGTCATAGGTCGGTGAGGTCAAGTTGAAAAAAAATGCTCAAATGTTAAGTTTTTTTTGTGTTAATTTTTTTCTTCAATTTACCTCAATTGAAAGTTGAAGTTCAATTGGAACCAAAGCTGTGTCATATGTTCACCATGGGATCTCTCATATGTAGATGAGTTCAAAGGTCATATCAAGTCAAAGGTCATGTAGCGGCCCACAGCTATTTTCTTAATACAGCTTAGCGACGCGACAGCCATAACCGCAAAATTCTAAGTTTTTTTTGATGCAGTAAATTTTTGTGTTGTATAGCAGTCCCATTTGATACTGTGTAAAATAAAATTACAGATCCAGAATTTTATTCCCCAGTTTGTGAGTTTCTATCTGAAAAGGACAATGTGATTTTCTATATAAGGACATCGATTTGAGCTTTGCTATTTCACTTATGTGGACAAGCATTATATTCAAGCAAAAACACATTTGTGCGAAATGTTGAAGATTAGCATTCTAGGGGAATCTCTGAGGTCAGCATTAAGTTTAAGTTGTTAGCAAGGATGTGTGGGGTTCAAAACATAATTATGCCAATGGTTCGCGTCTGTGAGGGGGGGGGCGGGGGGGTGGCAAGTTGAAAAAAAATGTCAAATGTTAATTTTTGTTTTGGTGTAATTTTTTCGTCAAGTTCCCCCAATGCAAAGTTGACGTTCAAAATTTGGAACCAACAGGTGTAGTCTATGTCACCATGGGATCTCTCAGAAAGGTCATATGCTAAGGTTCAAAGGTCATGTAGCGGCCCCAGCTTATATGTTATACAGCTTAGCGAGTCGCGAAGCGAGAACGCAAAATTCTAGTTTGTTTTGAGCAGTAATTTGTGTTGTATAGCCGTCCCCATTTGATACTGGCTAAAATCAAAATTACAATCCAGAATTTTATTACAAAGTTTGATTTTCATATGAAGGACATGTGATTTTCTATATTGAAGGACATCGATTGAGCTTGCTATTTCACTTATGTGGACAAGCAATTATATTCACGCAAAAACACCAAATTTGTTCGAAAGTTGAAGATTAGCATTCTAGGGAAATCTCTGAGTCAGCATTTAAGTTTCAGTTGTTAGCCAGGATCAAAAACAATTATGTAGGTTGATCAACTTTGATCCTTTTGGTGTGTTTTATTTAGCAATATACTACTAGTTATATGCTATTTGAGAATAGTTAGATTGCTTGATTAGAAAAGGGCATGGAATGGGGACATTTCTCAGATTTTAATAAGCTTAGCAGATGCTTACCAGAGCTCTGTTGTCATGCTGAAATGTTGATCCAACTGTTCTGTCTGTCTATCTGTCACTTTTTGAACTATGCTTTTTTAACGTTTTTTTGAGGAGTATGATAAAACTTGGATCCGGTTACCCTTGGATGGGGACATGAAGGGTGGTCAGAGATTTGAGGTCAGAGGTATTATAGGGTTGTTAAGTCCATTGCTGAAACATGGTTTTTGAAGTGCGCTTTACGAATAGAGGCCCTTGGTCAGAGTTTGCAAAGTATTCAGTGAATTGGTGGTTGACATGAAGTCTCTAAGGCTGGTTAGAGAAGAGGGAGTCCCTATTCGACCTGGGCCTTAAACTAGGGTTAGTCGTATATGAGTGGACCTTTTTCCTTTTCAAAAATGCTGTGAAAGTTAAGGTAATAGGTGAGAAAATTCATCAGGCATGGGCCATTCCGGCCCATCCTTGAGGAATTTTTTCTCACCTGTTACAGCACACTTTTAGCGTCTTTTGGAGGAAAAGAAGGTCCACTCATGTAGGACTAACTCTCGTTAAACCCGGTCTTAGTTTTAACAAATGTGGCAGAAGTACATAATAATGGACAGTCATTACAATTTGATTGATCATCTGCTCATTCTGTTTGTGACTATGTTGTGTATTTGAAATGCCACAAATTCTGTTTACAGTATTATCTTGATTACTCACTTGGGTGGTGTGTCTTTGTGCTATTTTTTAATTTGTGGATTGTAAATAACTTTTTCACTTTTTAAAGGCGGACTCAGAGATTTGAATATCTTATTTTTTGTAATATTTAATTTAGTCACTGAAACTAAAAATAATATTTTTAATTTTGGTAATTTATTCCAAAGTTTGAGATAATCGCTATTTTTTCTTTTCTGCAGTAAAAGTTTATGTAGGATACAGTGCCATAGGATACTGTGTAAAACAACATTTCCGGATCCGGTCATTTTATAACAAGTTGTGATTTTGACTTATGACGACTTCAATTTGATCCTTAGCTATTTCACATGTGCTGTGATTTGATTAGTATATGGTCCAAGCATTACTAATATACAAAAACATTGATTTGTTTGAAAATTGAGGGCGCCCTCACCGGATATCTCTGAGTCATGACTTTATTCACAAATCTGTTGCTATGCAATGCTACTTTACTCATTTGCAACTAATATTTTTGTTTAACCTGTGCAACATTTATTACCATTGCTTGTATATTTCAATTACATACTTCTTGCCTTTTTTGGGTCCTCTTTTCCATCTTCGTGTTTACTTGTTTGGGTACCTCCCTGCACATCTCCTTCCCACATTCCATGAATTGTGGAACCTATACTTATATGGAATGTCTGTGACTGTGACGTTACATCTGTTTTGGCTTTGGATGGCCTGCACACACTGATACCACCGTGGCAATAATTCAACATGTATTGCACGATTGTAATCCCAACTGTATCGTTTCTCGCATCCCTGTCTCATTTTTTTTTTAATTTTTTAAATACGATACCTCTGTGTGTTACCGCACTGCATTTCTCTCCTCCATTTGGTGTTTCCTCGTGTTCTGTGGCAACGTTAAATCACAAAAGGCGTAGACAACTCTCATCAACCACAATCATCTCACTCCTCTGACAACTCTGCTTATTCAACCAACAATCACCCCAACAACAACCACCTTCGTGGTCATCCATCAAACGGTAATTCATCCAAACTTTGTTCTGGCCACCATCCTGTTCCCATATACAACCCAGAGTTGGATCTAAGCCCAGGGATTGCAGGCTACCGGATCAGCAACCCGTCCATCATGGCCGTCTGCCCGATTAGAGCCAGTCTTGATGTAAGTATACGATCTACACAATTCCCATAGTCAGGAGGCGTCGTCTCCAGCTACTTCATGTTTTGTGGCCAAAACTGATTTTTCAGTTTTATAGGTATAAGGACATGCCAGAGAATCACTTCCAACTTGTTGTGAACTTGTCAGCGTCGTATTGCCACCTGGGGGCGGCATTGAATTTTGTACAGGGTCAAATGTCAAATTGATGATACTGTTGCAATTTCCCCCTCACCAATGTGTTCCTTTCTTCATAAGGATTCAGAAAGGTATAGTTTGCCTTATCTGAGATGGATAGTTCAGGAGTTATTAGCAAAAAGGTCAAAGGTTAGGTTAAATTTTGATCTATAGGGGTCAAAAATGCAAAATATGCACAAATTTTGATGGTCTCAAATTGATGCTTTTCCCAATCCAATTCATATTCAGAATAGTTTGCCATATCCAGGATTACCTCTTACCACGGTAACACCCTAATTTGGCCTGACTCAATAGAGTTCAATGGACATGGATTAACATTTGAGTGTTACTATGGTAACAAGAGATCCTAGATGCGCAAACCATTCAAAATTTGTGCATATTTTCCATTTTTGGGAAGAATTTTAGTAATACTGCGACAGGCTACGAATTCTGCAACGTTAACGGAATAAAACCGCATGTTAAAGGTGCCAAATTTAAGTGGTGGCAGAATACAAATTCATCCCCATTTTTGACCCCTGTAGCCCAAAAAGTTCACCTTTGACTTTTGCTATACTCCTGAACGATCCTCCCGTTATGGGCAACTATACCTTCCTTGCAGTCTTATACTAAAGAAAAACATTGGTGAGGTTTTTAGCACAATATCAGCCAAGTTGACATTTTACCCTGTACAAACTAATGTGCCCTCAGGTGAACTACGACACTGGCACTTTCACAACAAGCCAAGCCAGGTAACCCATACTTACTGTGCAAATCCAGTCAGCCGACTCTGAAGTTTCCACGCAATCTCTAAGTGTAAAATAATAGCTTAAATTTTGTCAGAAGTGGGAAATCGAACCCACAACCTTTAGATTACAGACAAGCACTATACATCCCGCCACGCAACTGAGCATGGCAAGGTGGTCTTTTTTTTTTGTAATACATTAAATGTGAATAAAGCGCACACATACCATAATCTTTGTGATTGACAGGTTTTACCTGTCCGGCCTCTAGCCGCTTCTGTCTTTAAGTGCAAGTGATACTGCGCTTTTTCCTGTAAAAATTGATCAATTCATGCTGGATACCAGTGAAGTGGGGTCACTAAATGGCCCAACCCATATTTGTCTCATAACCCTATTAAATTATTGGTCTGACATGTATGAAAGATTGTATGGTTACTAATTCTGGAATGTTGGCAGCCACCTACCGATGACCACATAATATTCAATGCAATTTGTCGTTACTACTTTTGCTTTTAATCAAATGGGTGGAACAGGGGTAGAATTTCGCGCGAGTCTGCGAATCAACTCACGCAAGAGACTTGCGCAAAATTGATACAGCGTGAGTCCATTGTGGACTCGGTATGAAGAAACATCCGACATGCATTGATAATCAACTCACATCACTCCAAAATCAAGTTTGTGACCGATGCAGTGATGCGTAATGAGTTATAGTAACGTTTTAAGCCAATTGGGGATTTCCATGCAAAATGTAGGGCCTATACAGGAAATTTGTGCGAGTCCATGGACCGCGCAAAAATATAGGTGAGAGTCACTCGGGACTCACGCCGGCTTCTTTAGGAAATTCTACCCCTGCTGGAAATCAGTTTAATATTAAACGGTTACCGAAATTTAAATCGTGGGCAAGGGAACAAACTGGTACTCACATAGACACGTGGTAATGTAGGGAATATTTAGCGCAGCTTTGTCATGGATGCAAACCGCCCGCTGGTCTTACGCTGAACGTTCATGTACGAGCAGGTATCTAATGTGCTGGCACGATTCTTCTGGAGAGACTAGCTCAATATTTGAAATCAGGTGTTTTGTTGATGTCTCCAATGTGAGTAATGTATTGTAAAAAAGTGACAAGCCTAACCTTACAGGGGCACTGTGTGATCTTGTGTTCAAGGTTTCAAAATTGAACCATTAATTCCGAAATATTTAAAGTAAAAGTCGACCTGTTCGAGCTTAAGTTCAAGGGTGACGTCACTGTGCGTGTAGATTCTTGCCTTAGAAATACACGCACTGACCTCGAATTGCAGCATTTATATTTGCGAATAAAGGCAGCACAACTGAAATGCCAGAGGGGGAATTGAGAATCCATCATGACGTACCCTTGAAATGAGATGAACAGAGCCATAAGTTCCGTTGAATTCGTTTCTTTAGTGTCAACACAAACATCGATTGAGAGGTTAAGAAGAAGTCCAATAGCTTGACTGGCTACCTAGAATATCAATAAAGACCAACTTTTCCAGGTCAGGTGGTTTATAAATTCCTGTCTTGAGTCATGCAAATAGATACTTGAAGTTACGCTTTGACTTTTTACATCTTGTCTGGCTTCCCTTTGTAAATGCTTATCTATATTCAAACTTTAAATTTTGTTGCAAATGCTTGTTTAGGGGTGGACAGGTCAGATGACGACCTTATGTCGGCCTGATTCGTGTGTCTGTCTCTCAGTCTGTGTGCTTCAACTGACTAACCTGTAGTGCAGTCATGGAACAAGTCCATACTACAGAGATGCCAGTTTTCCGTTTTTTCCCGGGAAATCCGGGCTTTTTAACAACCCCAAAAACTGTCAGGTTTTTTACGTTTTTTGTTTGTTAGTACAATTGCCAAAAAAAACCCGGTTTTGTCGGTCGTTATGGTAAGCCCCCAAATAAATTAATTGAAGTGTGATTTAGCGACGAGCATGTAGTGGGTGATTTTATATACGCTCCCGCCGGCAACTCAAAATTTACATGTGTCGTTGGTGTCCGCTCGATCGACCCACACACCGTACCATTCTACAAGAACTCTTATGACGGGGTACGTACGCGATCATCTACAGGCCCGTAAAGGAGTTGATCAGCGAGCTCGCGATGAGTGGTATGCCGTATACTTTTCGTAGGAAGGGAAAAAAATGGAAATTTTAACAATTTGTTTTTGAAAGGACTGATGATGTACAAGCGATAGAATGAAAGATAAGATAAGTAAATGGAACTGGTCATGGTTGGAAGAGAAAGAGACAATGACGATTTGTATAGAGTACATGAGGAAACTGAACCAGGCTGGACTGGTGCACTATGCAAGACATGGATGGACCGTCACACGATTCACTGATCATGGTGTAGAAACGCACGAAACCTATGGATCTGGGGAAGAAAGCCATAAAGGATCAAATGATCGACGACAATAAGAATGTTACATATAGAAACAGGGAGGCATTGAAAGAGTTACCAGCTCTTTTCAAACGCTGTTGTGAGGACTTACAGAACAACCAGCTGGCAAGGCTAGGTCGGCATGTCAGGCCCATCATGTCATGCATGTTGATCAATCTTGACTCTTGATTATCATGACGATCTGATTTGAAAGTGAGACAGAAATGCAACAGATAAGCCTATTTTCAATGAATACTACCATTCTGTGAATATATCATTATTTTTTCAACGAAATGGTATCCACGAAGTGACTTTCTAGGGATTGAATGCTAAAATACAGGGAGATCCAGGCGGCGCGGCAACCCTGGACCCCAGCCGTGGCCTCGTGACCCCGAGGACACAGCCAGGGGGGGCCTAAGGCGGCCCCTGGCCCCCCGCCCCTAATTTTCAGGGTTTTTTTTCAATCCAGGTGCTGGCATCTCTTGATACTTAGTATGCTTATAATTGAGACACGGAGTCTTAGCTAACGGAGAAGCTAAAGAAGCTAGAGAAGAAGCTGTATATGTGTTTAAAGTGATGGAGTAGCGATGAAGAAGAGAGGAATACCAGAAGTAATGGTTAGAGCAGTGATGAGTTTCTAGGAAGGAGCAAAGACAAGAGTTAGAGATAGGGTCTGAGTTGTCTGAGTTTGAGGTGAAGTTGAGTGTGCATCAAGGTTCTGTACTTCCACCATTGATTTTGCAATTGATTGATGTAGTGACCGGAGAGTGCAAACGAAAGATAGAATGAGGCGAGAGGTTGTATGCTGATGACAATGGTTTTAAATTGTGCGCAAGAACAATGGGAGGAGACTGAGGGAGAAGGGTTGGAAATGAGGAACAGGTGGAAGGAGGCATTTGAGAGTAAGGGTTGAAGGTAAACCTTAGGAAGTCAAAAGTGCTGGTGAGCGGGGCGGAGAGGGATGTGGTAGTGATTAAGGTAGCCAGGACGGTGTGTGTGGGAAGAGCGGTAAAAGCAAATCTTCATTGTGGTGTGAGAAATTGGGAAATGGATCCATGGGGAGAAAGGAAGCCCACAAAGAGGAAGAAGAGAGTGACCCCAAGTTTGGCAAGAGATTTATGTGTGGACGATGCAAGAGCGGGAGCTGGAGGGATGTTGCTGACAATAAGAGAAAAGTTGTGTGATGAGTGGAATCGGTGATAGGAGTTCACGATACATGGGGGGGGGGGGGGGAAACCAGGTTGAGTTGGGGTGGTGGATGAGAGGGGGGCTTGTGACAGCAGAGTGAGGTATAGGTGGTTGAAGTTTAGGGGGGAATGTGGGGAGGTGTTGTGCAAGGAAGATACATTTGAAGGATTGAAAGGTGTGGTGTATAAGAGTTTGTGTGAGATCAGTGATGCTGTATGGGGAGCAAGACATGGTGTCCAAGTGAAAATGAGGATGGGGTAATTCTGAGAGGACAGAGAGCACTGATGAGAGCGATGTGTGGTGTGAAGTTGGTGGATAGGATGATTGAAGCCGCGACTTGATGCTGATGTTGGTTTGGAAGAGGCGATGACCGGTTGGCGAAGGCGAATAGTATATTGTGGTTATGGGCACGCGCTGCTGAGAAGGATGGGCAGGTTAAGAGGGCCGTTTGAGTTTGGAGGTGGGTGGTTTGGGAGGAGGGGACATCCAAAAGAAGACTGGAAGAAGCAAGGGAGGAGGAGAGTAGGAGGGTGGGTGAGGATGGAGGATGCAGTGAATCGAGGGAAGTGGAAGGAGGAAAGAGTAAGGGAGGTTGCTGTGAGTGTGAGGTGATGAATCCGGCCCACCCTCGTTCGCGGGGACAAAACCGGATTTTTTTTAAAAAATTTGGATTTACTATCACACGAGTCTTATATTGGGGGGGTCTAGGAACCGATGAGGTCCAAAGGTCATTCAGGGATTATACTTAAAAGGTAATATTGATCTAGTATACACCTTTTTGACCACTTGTCCAAACTGTACTGTGCTTTTTGGCAGTGATGGAATCAGTTCATACTTGCTTATGCTTATACGTCTGAGATGTGGTGGGGTCTTATGTGGAGGTGTCTACAGAGTGGTCAAAGGTCTTCAGGTATAAGGTAATTATGTTTCTTGTTTCGTAAGCTTTTGGTGGCATTACTGTGCTTTTTAGTGCAAGTGATGTATCAAATTCATCCTTTGTGTTGCTTATATATGGATCTTGGATATAGGGACTTTATGGGGGTAACAGATGGAAGGTCCAAATGTCTTAGGGGTTACTTATATATAGGGGTCATTGTATAGAAGTTGCGCAACTTTAAAAAATACGCCAAGTGTAAAACTTGCAAGATCCCCCTGGTGGGTGGAGCCAAATATGCAAATGAGCTCAATAAGCAAATGAGCTTATAATATGACACGTAGTGCAGGTTCTATTACTTGCAGGCACACTAACACATACCAAGTTTTGTCCAAAGGACATCGCCACAGATACAGGAGAGAAGGAGGCCCTCTATAATCATCATAGTTAGTTTCACCATCAAATTTGAGTTAGTGTTTTACACTTACTTTAACTGTAGGTGTTTTTATACCAAAATACACTTGTATCAAGAAAAAATGGAAAAGTATGAGAAGAAACTTCAGCGGGCGGTGCTCTCTGGAAAAAGCAAAGCTTACAGAATGTCTCCGTTTCAATGAACATTTATACTTTAATGAAGAAAACATGGAGAGATGTTGCATAGGATTGCCTTTGTTATGGAGCTTGTAAGTAGCACCTAGATAGACCTTTGGTCCTTTCTAAGCTACAAAGAGGATACATGAGTCAGCCCTTTATAACAATACTCAAATACCTAGTAGCGTATGCTGATAAGATTTGGATTATTAACTGTCTTTCCACACCAAGCCAAACTCTGGAATTACAATACAATGGCCAGCATCTTAAAGATAAAGCATGGCCCATGACCGCCGCTATTTATTATCATGAGCAAACGAACTCACTCTAGCTAATAGAATCACAATCCCATGAGCAGTTCAGAGCTTTCATTCACCATTGTATGGAGCAAATACACCCCCTGTATTTAATATGATTTATGAACCCAGGGATGATGGTCAGCTGTGTTACATTGCTGCTATCTAAGGCTATTGAACTGAGGCCTTGGTAGATTAGCATGCATTCCCACATAGGGTTGTGGTACGGTATTATGTAATAGGTGTTATTGTGTTGTTTGGGCAATTCCATTAGTATCAGGCACCCTAGAAAACAAAAATGCAAAAAAATGAGGCCTTTACCACAAGAACCAGAATGCCACTCAATTATGTTGCTAAATCTTATTCTTATCGTGTCCAAAACACTGTGGTTCTCAAATATAATCCCGCCAGAGATGGGTACAACGTCTGGCTGCTTTCACTGAATTCCGTAAGGTCCTTGTTTGGGCATGGTGGCTCCAGCAGCTGGGCAGCCAAGAGGTGTTCCATTGTCTGTGGTGGTTCCACAACCACAGGTTAGTTATCCTGGTCTGCTTACAGATAGCCCCACTTCTGCAAGGAACCTTATATCGGCCAGTTATGGTTCTCAATAATATTTGAGGCATCGCCCATTCAGCCCATGAGGAGTCAGCTCCAGGTGGGAGATGCTCATCAGGTTCACTACCGATAGAGTTAATAATATTGCTAAAAATATTTCGCACATCCTTGCAAAGCGGCATTGTGGTTATTGAGGGGGAAAGGGTTCATATTTGGAAATTTCAATTTACCCATTGAAGCCTGATTATAATTTTAAATTAAAAAAAGAAAAAACCTAAAAAATTAAAAAAAAAAAAAAAAAGCAAAATTAAACTTGAGCAGCGATTTGATTATGGGGAACGTTTAAGTTCTCCTTCTCATGCACAATATTAGAGGGGTCCTTCATTCCTTATCCGGCGATGTCCTTGGACTATGGTTCTGATAGAAGTCATCTTTTAGAAATGAGAAGAAAATCAGAGAAATATGCAAATGAAGGCTCATTAATAATTATGACACAGTGTGTGGGTTTTATATGCACCACTGGCCCATATACCAAGTTTGCCAAAGTGGGACATTGGGTTCTGGCAGAAGTTCACCTTTTAAGTTAATATAACCAGCAAACCTAAACCAAGTTAAGAGACTGGGGGCAAAGGTCCACAAAAATTATTAGTGGTCAATGTGTGCACACCTTATCATACCCATAACGGGGAGATCAAAGGATACAGCCAAACCGGGGTATATTTTCTAATAAGGTAAGTGAGCGTGTCTTCAGCCCGTAATTAAGAAATAAAGGGTGAGCAGTATCATTTATGGGCGATAATGTGTCCGAGGTCGAACAAAATAATGGAACGAGCGCAGCAGAGTCTATTATTTTATTTTTTTCCGGCCGCGGATACATTATGAGGCCCAAAATATATTGAAACCATTTATCTATTTTTTGACCGAAACAGCGTGATCACCCGTATAATGAGAAAATGACATTGGCGACCATTATTGCAGAATAAGGGGCATGCAGTTAAACTGACAATCAGAATTGCTGCATTTCAATTAATGGGCAGCAGAGGTAATAGAATTACACATTATAATATCAGTAGAGACCGCGTACGCGCCTGATCCATTTTACAGAGCGGGTATTATTCATTTCTTCTATGAGTTTGGGCATGAAATTTTGGTTATAATACTTTATTTATGGGAAAAAAAATATTTGTTTAATAAAGAATGATGCATTTTGTTGTTTTATATATATATATTTTGAATACTAGTGGATATGATAAATTCATTATCGGGTTCATGTCGCTCTGATACGGGGGGAGGGCATTACACTGAACATGGCTTTTAGGAGCTCGCTGAACCCGATAACTAATAATATTATCATTGGGGCAGTGGTTCCGGTGACAGAGTATGAAGTTAGTATGGCAAAGATGCAAGAATAATAGCACAAACCAGTCAATCTAACCAAAATGGACACAACATATTCAGGAGAGAGTGAGAGAGTGCGAGAGAGAGAGAGTGTGTGAGTGAGTGAGTGAAGAGTGAGTGTCCATGTGTGTGTGGTGAGTGGGTGTGTTGATGTGGGGTGTGTGTGTCCCACCACACTGGGGAAATGGTGGCATGCCGGTGGCTTGATTTAGTTCTTGCTGTGTAGCCTGGCTTGTTATGATTACATGTATTTTTGTGTCGCTCTGAACGAATGTTCCTGGAGGCACATACTAGTCCAATTTGTGTGTCCGTAGTTCTGTCCGCTATGTTAGGTTAACCTTTTTTCAATGCTCTGTAGGCTAAACGCTATCCCCGATTTACTTTAAACTGATCGGATGATAGATGAGGCCTGCCGCAATATTAGTGTAGCTTGTGGCTGCTATTGCATTATTCATGTATTTAATTAGCTTATTTGCAATTTTCAGGACATTTCGGTTAACCTTTTTTTGGGGGAAAAAAAAATTTTTTTTTTTTTTGCTCTGCTGGCTAACGCTAAGCCCGAGTTACTTAATACTTGGTAGGGTGTTGGATAGAGTGACGGTGCCAGAATATTATGTGAACTTTGGCTGCATATTTGACTATTCATGAATATTAATTAGCTTAGATTGGGACGGTCAAAACGGTCAAAATGATGACCCTTTTCCAGCAAGGATTGTGGGCAAGTATCTGGCGTTCCGTATAAGGCGTATAATGGTGGAAACTGGGTGGAAGGAAGCGGGTGGATGAGTTCTCGGCCTGATTAGATGTGGCATATTCGAACAAGTTACATATGGCAATGAACTAATGAATATGCCAGAAATCAGCGTAAGCGCTATACAGAGCGTGAGTCAAAATGATTGTTCCACCGATGAAACCAAAAAATTTAAAAAATGATTTGTTCATCTTTGTAGAATATTTTATATACTTTAGATTAACCAAATAATTACTTCTTAAGCCCCATGTCAAAAAATCCCGGATGATGCATGTTATTTTCAAGTTATGGCCTCATTTTAGAGGGCTCCTGAAGGAGGCGTGAACAAATTTAGTACAGTAACCATAGAAAAAGAGTAAACATTGTAAACAGTGTTAATTCACAAAACAGGATCCAGAAAAACGAGGTAAAGAACTTTCTTGTTTGGTGCATGTATTCCCCCCCCCCCACCAAAGGTGATGAAGCACAAAAGTATTAATATTATCATGAGAGAAAATTGTTCAAAAAGTCTGACCTTTGACCCTTTAGCAAGGTGTACATCACTTAAATTGAAACCTGGTTTTGGTGTGTATTTGTCAATATTGTTTTGCCTTAGTTTGCTAGTTAATAGTTTTTAAAACCGGGTTTCCAACCCTTGAAGAATTCTTAAACAGTCAAATATAATTGCACTGTTGTGCATTAATCCCAACTTATAACTGGCCAGGTTTATACTCATGGAGCATGTATACCATTTATCCACCGAGTGGTAAAGAACACCATTAGGATCCCACTTGAAATTGCGCTTCAATTACCAAATCAGTAGAATCTTGTACAAGGGAAATCTGAGGGCCTTTACTTAAATAAAAAGTGGGCCCAGATATTGATTGTCTGAACAAATTGAAAAATTCAAAAATCCTGTAAAAACTATTTAAATGTAGTTTTGAAGTATTACAATGTTACGAAGCGACCTTGCACAGTTTGACAAGAAAAAATCAGGTATTTGGGGAACATCATTTTGACTCACACTGTATTTTTGAAACGGTACAGCGGATATGCAAAATTCCTTCACTGCACCGAAAACCCATTATGGTGAACATCTCCTTTGTATTTGAACGTTCCTGATACATGCGCTTAGGTATGCTGAGCTAATTAAATATGAAATAAATTGCTGAATCGCCTTAAAATGTAACATCGGAGATGGAAATTTCCTTTGCTAACATGCAAACTACTATACCAACATCTTGTGTGTGAATTCATAGGAGGGGGCGGCGCGCGGGGCAGGGTGGGGTGTTGGAGAGGGTGACGGCAGGGTGGAGTGATGGGGAGGAGGCAGGGTGGGGTGTTGTTGAGGGGGCAGGGTTGGTAGGGTGTGTTTAGAGGTGTTAGTGGAGAGGGTGGGGTTGCGGTCGGGGAGGGGGTGGGTGGGGTGCGCGGGAGGGTCGGTTGGTGAGCATCTGGGTGGGGTCAGGATGGTGTGCAATTGGGTAGGGTGCATCGAGGGAAGGGTGGGTGCCTGGTGTCGGCGAGGCGGGTGACCTCATGTGACTTGGGACTTCTAAAGTCTTCGTGACCTTGTGGGACCTTGGTGACTCTGTGACCTTGGTGACCTCATGTGGCATTGGTGAGATCATTGTGACCTTGGTACTTGTGGGCCTGGGGACCTTGTGTGACCTTGGGACCTTGTTGTGACCTTGGTGACTGTAACCTTGGTGACTTGTGACCTTGGTGATTTGTGACCGTTGGTGACTCATGTGACCTTTGTGACCCCATGTGGACCTTGTGAGTTTTGCGCCCCATGTGACCTTTGTGACCCATGTGAACCTTGGTGCCCCATGTGACCTTGGTGACCCAATGTGACCTTGGTGACTGTGTGACCTTGGTGACCTGGGGATCCTGGGACCTTAGTGACTGTGACCTTTGTTACCCCATGTGACTGTAGTTACCCCATGTGACCTGTTGTTACCCCTGTGACCTTGGTGACCCCATGTGCCATTGGTTGACTTCAGTGACCTGATTGACCTCATGTGACCAAGGTGACCTCATGTGACTGTGCCCTCAGTAACATTGGCCCCCAATTCACAAACGGTGTGTTGCAGCGGGGTCAGGGTCAGGTGGGATGACGAGGGGGTTGGGGGGTCAGGGGAGGGGGGAGGGGCGTCGGGGGAAGGGTGCATCAGGCGGGGTGCATCGGGGGCAGGGTGGGGTGACCCAGGTGACCTTGGTGACCTCGTGACCTTTGTGACCCCAGGTGGACCTTTGTTGTAACAGCTTCTCCCAGTGCATGGATCCTTCTAATAATCATTGCAAACTTCATCATAAAGAAGTGATCGAGAAACCAGCCGACACTTGTGTGTTCGAGAACCGCCTTGTTAAAATGCTTTTTCATTTATTAAATACAGAAAATTATTACAGTTTTTGTTTCATAACAATTCAACCACACACGCCCTCAAACTTGATGTAGTGACATCAAAATAGTCCTTAAACCGAACACAAACATTTGACGTGAAAAAAGTGGGATTAAAAGTTGCCAAATGTGGTGCTTTTTTAATGGGTTCACTGTGCCCTTTGAAATATGATGCATTGTTACATGAAAAAGAGTGTATCACACGATACTTGTAAAGACCATTTCAGGAGGGGAGAAATGAGTAAGGAATGTAAAGGATTTTTATTACATCCATTATTTATCACTTGGATATGCCAATAAATGTGTCAGCTAAGTGAGGTTTCAAAAATGCACAGAGAAAAATTTAATATCTTAATATCACTAAATAGGCAATATTAAATAATAGAAAGGAGTTATGGACTTGCTTCTTAATGGGACCAAACTTTTGGTGTGTAATATATTTATATCTGTTAAATTTTTCCATAAGAATGTGTGGTGTTCCTATATGCATAATCATAATACTTCATGCATAGCAATCTTTAAAAATGTGATAAAGTCAACTACAACAAAACTCTGAATTTATGAAAATATTCTTGCAACCTTTCCCATGGTAACGATGCAAATGTTAAAACATGTGCATGGTCAATAATCTTATTTGTTGTCTTCTAATCAACCAGACTGGGGATGTTACAGATAGTCCAAATGGGCGTGCCACCATTAAGATCATCACTCCAGATGAACCGGAGGAGAGAGGGTCACAGCTGTCTTTGCTATTCTCATCCAACATAGAAAACATCCACAAGGAACTCATGAAACGTGGTGTCTGTGTGAGTGACATGAAATTTAATATACAGGGTGAGTAAAAAAAAAACTTGACCCTGATTGTGTCCGCCATTTTGAATTTTTAAATAATATATATAACATATGTGGTATCTGCGGAAAGCTTATTTCATTATCTTTAATTTGCTGCAAAGATCATTCCAATCGGTTAAGTATAGGCCGAGCTACAGTCTTTCGAATCAAGAATCTGCAGTGAATAAATAGCCTGATTTTCTTCTGGACACGGATTTCCTTTGCTGAATGCCGTTCATTTCAATGTGAATCCGTCGACAGAGCAGAAAACCGACTACTTGATTCAAACGACTGTAGCTCGGTCTATACCTAACCGATGTGAATGATCTTTGCTGTAAATTCAAGATAATGAACCCAGCTTTCAGATGATGCCAAATATATTACTTAAAAATTCAAAATGGCGGACACAATCAGGGTCAAGTTTTTTTTGACTCACCCTGTACTAAGAATATTGGCCAGGGAAATGCTGTGGTGGGCAAATCAAACATTACACACTAGAATAGTTTTGCTCTCTATACTCCATTCGGTCTCAAGTTAAGGGTTGACTTCATGATACATCTTTGTATTTTTGCTAGTATTTCAATTGGGTCACCTATAATCATGCACAAATAATGCTGTGAATTCAAGGACAGCACATGTGCATTTCAAGACAGCGTAGTTAAAAAGCCAGTGATGTCAAACCAAAATTGAGCCTGAATAGAGTATAGAGCTGTAAATTTTGTGAAAATTACTTGTAGGTTGAAAATTGCATTAATTTATAATTAGACAAATCAATGCCCAATTAACATTGATGTATCTGAGGTATGAGCTATGCATACAATGGGATTAATTTTCCACAAGCATTAACATTAAGTGCATTGATTTGTTTTATTTATCAGGCAACAATACACATTAAGTCAATTAATATATGACATAAACAAATTGTTATTTTTATAACAGACTTGTCACTAAAAATTGTGGAAAATACAAACATAATGATGTGTTTCTCATTCTGATCTACAAAGCTGTTCTAGTTGTGGGAGCCATTCTCATCAGGCATCTTGTAATTCTTGTTCTAATATCTCTTTTGCATGATTCTAGGAGTGTACACTATTAATAAGAAAACAAAGCAGTCTGAATAGCATGCAAATAGTAGTGTAGTTAAACCAAAGTTTGAAATCCGGTGTTGTTTGTTTGTCCCCGCTATACGGGGGTGCCCGGACTCACTCCACACTCAGCAATACTGCTTGTGAGGATTATTGGAGCAAACGATAATTGTAATTAACCGGATGCCCTTCCTGATGCCAATCCACAGTTTTTGGCGGCAGACCTAAACTTTGGGCAACCACGCCCACCATGCAAGGCAGCATGTGCTGAATGGTCGCCATTAGCTCTCCACAGCTGACGCCCTTGTAGGTAGATCTTCTTTTTCATTCTACCAGGGTAACCAGCTACCCTCCTCATCAGATTTCCTAGAACCAATGAGTGTGTCGGTTTAGACATGAAAACTCGGCCGGGGACGATTGTTACTTGTACCAGGATACCAGTAGACGGCCCGCAAAGGAAACCTTGAAATGACCCGCAATCATATAGGCAATAGTGAAAGGATTTGTACAGTCACAGAAAGTTCAAAACATTTTTCAAAATAAAATGAACTGAAATACAGGCCATGTGTTTAATGCTTTAAGTCCATCATTACATCAAAGCATGATGACATTAAGCATGTAATGCAATGAGTGCAGCAAGACGTGTTTTATTTTCGTCAAAATAGAAGTAAGTCATCTCGGAAATCTAGATAGTAAACCATTTAGGGCAAACCTTTTTCTTGGAATTCTGTTTGGAAATTGGTAATTTTGTCCATTTCATTTCCTCACAGTTGATGACGCAAACCAAATGTAAACGCATAGAACATGTTGCATTATACAAACAATTTGAAGACGTTCTGGCGGTCAATCAACGCTCTTCACGATGCCATTAATGCTGCTTATGAAATAGAAAAAGTCCGATATGTCGAGGTTGATTAAAGCCAGAGTGCATCTGTGTATGGTGCCAGGTAAAGAGTTACCTGTAACAAGTGAATGACTCAGGGTACAAAGTTGAAATGTAATCACGTCCTAATGAACATAAATTATTGTGAAATGTTCATAGCTTTAGTTAGTACTCAAAATTGAATTAAGTACATTCCAGATTACAGGAAAAATGCCAGCCCAACATGAACAAATTCAAGGGTGGAAGAAGTTGCCGTCCTCATGCCCTCTTTTTCTGGCTTGGCTTTTGGTTTCTTTTATGCCAATGTTCATATGTACCATTAGTTCTAGTGAACTTCCATTTTGGGTAAGCCCCCCCTGGGGGCACACAAAAACAAAAACAAACCCACTCTTGAATTTGAGACAAAAATCCATTTCCAATAAGCCTCTCAAGCAAAAATTCAAATTCTAAAGGATGGAAAAATTCAGCCGAATTCAGTCCTATTTAGGTATTAACCTCGAGGCATACTATACATACATATACATACTCACACAGTTATTTAGGACGCAATTCGTCCGAAGACAACATTGCGTTTACAAAACAACAAAATGCAAAAGTACAAAAGGCCAGACGTTTTTAGAACACATGGTTTTGAACAGTTTCCTGAAAAATTGTGACTGATGGTCATTTCTGAGTGATGTGGAAGGGGTTACCAAGTTTTGGAAGCAATACAGGCAATCTGCCGTTTCCCCATGCAGCAAAGAATTAAATTTGGGAACCACAAGACGTGATGTGTGCAATCAGATGATTCTAAGAGGCCGACCGGAACAATAGTGAAGGAAAAAAGTTGAGTTATGTACGCAGGTGATCATCATTGCAATGCTGATAAAGTATAAACAAGATCTTGAAAAGTCACCTTGGGATACTGGAAGCCAGTGCAACATTGTTAACAAGGGGCCGGCATCAGTCCGGCGATCCAATGCAAAATGACCCGTGCGGCACTGGTTTGTAAGCGTTGTAAGCGATTAATATTTGTAGATGATAGGTGATGTGAAGTGCATACGTAATCCAGGCTTTGACAGTTAAAAGTGCACGTACTTGAATGGTGGCAATGTGTAAGAATCAATGAATCTTTGGATTCTCCAGATGTTCTTGATATGGAAACAAAATAGAACGGCGCACGGTTATCAACATGAGAAAAAATGGAGGTGACAGTGTCTATAAAAATAAATTCCAAACCAATTTTATTGGTTATACATTATTTTTTTATTTAGCCAATTCAGAAAACATGAGTAAGAAAAGCTTAAGTTATGGCTATATAGAAGGTCTATTTTGATTGGTTACTCCGAAGGTAATATCATGTTTTTTGTAATAGCCATCAGAGTTACCCAGGCCAGACCCAGCTGGTATGGAAGGCAGTGGATCACCCCGGGGATTTGTCAAAAATTAGCAAAAGCACCACTTTTTACTAATCAGAGTTACCCTGCTTCCTGACTGCACTTGTGGTGCTCCGGGCCTGGTTAAGCCCATGAAGAATTCTGAAGAAAGGTGGTAGACTCAAGGGTTTAGTAACGTATCCTTTATGGTTGAAAATCAGGGCTTCATACTAACCCACCAAAAAGATTGCCCTTAAATCAACCTTGCATGTATCCTGGTTTCAAAAAACTCGGGATGATCAGAGGGTGTTTTGAGTCAATCCCACATGCACCAGTTGGGAAATTTCACCTCATCGGGTCATGGGATCACATAAACTCCTATTCTTAACATAAAAAACCCTGCGTTATTGCTCAGTTTAGCCTCCAAAGCGTTAGTACTTAGGGAATTTTTTGCATGATAATGACAATGTCTTGTGGTTCTTAAACTTTTGGACACTTTTGATCCTTAAGTAATGACATAAGTTTGGACAGTACAGTATAGGCACATTGCATGCATTGTGGGATTGATCAAAAACACCCTCTGGGGAATGAATGCAGATGATGTAAGGACAGCCAGACAGCTTTTGTAATCTTAAATTCCTTCAAAGGCTTACAGATACTGCCAAGGTATTAGTCAGTAGCCCTTGATTTTTTTTAGTTCTTCCGCTCAAAGAGGATGGAAGACTAGTTATAACGTTAGTGGCTGTACGCATTGGAGGGTCGTTTCCGTCCGAAATGTTTTCAATGTTGGCCAAAATTACTTTCGCCAGTACTTCGCTATTTAATCCAATTGCCGATGTACGGGCGCGAGCAAATTGGGCTGTTTGAAGAGATATTGTGTGAATTTTAGTTTGCCAGAGCAAGCAACTGCTTTGAAATTTGGTTCCAATTTATGGCAACAATCTGTAGATTATAGTCAGCAGTCGTACGTGGGACGCTTATTACGCTACGTCATCCCCGGCCTACGTCACTCTGCATAAATTTTTTTTTTTTTTTTTTTTTAAAAGTAATTTAAAATGGTGGCGCTATCACAGGCGTACAGGGACTCATCCCCGCTTCTTTCTGTACTGTTCCTTGTAATAGCCACATTTTAACGTTACGTGTCACGCAATAATTTTAGCTATGGCTGGGCATGGAATTGTTGATATTTAAAAAAAATATGCGTATACTACTATAAATAAGTACACCGAGATATTAGAAAATAAATTTTGGAAGAAATAAAGGTAATATTTGGAAATCTGGCCGTCCATTTTGGAAAAAAACATAATTTCTACCCGTTGAGATCTTCTACCATTGTAAATACAGTGAATGCACGGAAATGCGAACTTGACCAGTTAGTTTGGCGATTTCAGAGTTATTATTACAATTGCCATAGTTTTTGGTGACTCAAAGTTATTTGAGAATTTGGATAATTTAACATGCCGAAGAGTTACTGTGTGGTAGGTTGCCATAAGAATCAGCTGTCCGGTAATGGCATTCTTTACCTGACTGTCAGGGTGAATTTGCTGGTGGCAAGGACTACTTACTCGTCACAGTGGCATGAGAAATTGGATTGCAATATCAAGATGAAGGTTGCACACTAGACAGGTAACCGTTACTCCGTTTTTTTTGACTTGGGTAGGGTGCTTCGTAAATGTGAAATGCAACCGTTTGATAATGAACTCTCGTCTGAATGCCCGAAATTCTAGTATGACTCCGTTGTACTAGTTGCACACAACTCAACACAGTCGAGTTTGCTCGGAGCATTTCTTAAAAGTATGACTTATCACACTTAGTTTCTTGGTCGTCTGATATAACATTACCCAGTATTTATTTCCAGCGGGCCCTTGAGGATACTGACATGACGAGTCTAGCATGCCATGAATGATCAATAAATATGGTTGTGTAACCAACACGTTCAAATCTGGGGACGTCCCTTGTTATTATAACATTTTACATACGGTCTGTACTCTCCATCATAATTCCCTTTTCTCTGAGTCAGGACTACCCTAGTTCTGCTGAGGCATAACCCCGAGCATAACCTTTTTGTCTTTCATCAGCTTTAAACATTTGGACATTATCGTATATCAGCTAACGTAAAGCTGTTAGCTGATATGTCCAAATGGTAAAATCGGAATGAAGACAAAAAGGGTATGCTCAGCAGAACTAGGTCACTACGCGCACATTCCCGCCAGAACAGAGCCATGACCACGCGTAAAGGAAATACATAGTCTGCGCTTTACACGCAGCCACTTCGCGCGCGTATGTAGACCCCTATTTCAATAAAAGTAATTGTGACGGCAATATAACAGTCCAGATATCTACAAGTCAAACCATAAACCAATTAAGGCGAGTCATTGGGGTACTTGACTAGGGTCCGTCCTAGTCCCAGTAACTATGACTTCAGGCAGTTTTATTTTCACATTATTCCCTGAATCGACTCCAGTGAACTACTGTCGGTGGTGTGGAAATTACGAGCGTGAACGTTAGTCTCTCACGCATCCAATTGAGATAATATTTCAGACTCACACGTGACCGGTGGGTAAATCCAACCATTGACTAAATTTCTAATTTGAAACCAACTTTCACACAAAACTGATTCATCCCTTCCAAACCACCCAATACTCAAACACCATCCCAAATACAACCCAATCAACGAACCAACATGATGGGGCGGAAGACATGGTTAGTGATCCACTTGTTTTTTGTTTTTTTTTTTGTTGATTGTGTTGGTGTTACCAAAATTCTTATCCCTGCTAGGTTAAGTTGACAGCATTTGGGCAGTAGCCCTGAGAGTTCTTGGTGGCTATATCACTCAAGAAAACATTATAAGCTACTGACTCATTCAAAGGGTGTGCTGCACTTTATTTCAGGTGGGGGGTCAGAAAATATTGAGTTTTGTTGTTATTATGGCAATAAAACAGTAGGGTCAAAAACTGCAAACCTAAATGGAAGGGATCATATTTAAAATGTCAGACTGATCAGAATAGCTCAAGAATATTGCAATTAGCAAGTGCCTGGAATGGCTAAACGCACCCGCTCATTCTGAAGTGGAAAGTCGATTGCTTATAGTCCTTTATCTACCTTGTGCAGTGAATGTCTAACATTGACGCACGCGTCAAGGATGCCATCTTTGTGGCGAGTCTTGAAAAAAAGCCGTTCGGTTTAAGCACAGCGCGTTTGCGGTTTACTGGTGCGCCCATCAAGTCTCTCGCTTTGGCGTCACTGAGCAGAGTAGGGAAGTGGAGTATAACAAGACAATGATGAGGGGTGGCCCCAACTTATTCATTGAGAAATGGCGTAGTCGGGGTAAAGTTTGGGAACCTCCTGACATAGGAGTCATTAAAAATGACTGGCATCAAATATCCTCTGAATAAAATGTGTTTGAAATGGAAAATTGATATTCATATTTTCAAATCATCAGACATCCAAAAACTACAGCACAAGGCAGCCATTACCTTTATGTCGACTCTTAGAATTCCATGGGTGTGTTGCGTGCACAGTATACATATATTGACTGCCTGTACATGCGGTAGTGAAAAAGATATAGCACAATGTGAAATGGACCAACCCAAATTGACTGCTATATAGTTGTACAATTGTACAAAACATTAAGCAGAAAGTATACTGGATATTCCGATATTAATTTGTTAGCAAGTCATGCATGGTAAAATGTGGGCACAGATGGAAGTCATTGCTATGGTTTTATGGTTCATTATGAATACTAGGATTGTGATATGATAGTGAAAAAGTTGGGAGATATAGAATTGTATATTATTACTTTGTATACAAAGAAAATTGTCTCTTGCCATTTCATTCTTATATATAATGTGTATTTATTTTGATATGCAGTGTTATCAGATGTACAGTACAATTGCAGTACATTATGTTTTAGTTAATGTATAGTTTGTTATGGGTCCTAGTTCCACTTTTGAAAATGTGCTTTTGAGTATTAAATCTACAAGTTAAAGCAATAATGGCACATTTTTTGAAGAGCAGCCCCCATTGATATTTGGCACAGTTATGTTGGTGATTGGCTAGGACACTATACCTGTGAGCGAGAATGCTAAAAAATGCGTATTTATCATTAAAATAAGCGATTTTGTAATAAGAATTTGGATCCCAGATTGGACTTAACGGCAGAGCTACGTTTATGTCCGTCCATAATCAAATAGTGCCCACTCGCGAACTAACCCTAAATTGATTTTGCCGGAACCAATAACACCACTAATGGATGAGCTTATACACGTACATGGTGCTATTGTCAATTCACTTGGAGAGGAGGGGACCTTTTCCCCACCCCCAGCTGCCGTTGAATTATTATCGGATCCCGATAATAATTATTCTAATTACAATTTGTGAGACACAGACATTTTCGAGCTTACCATTCCAGGTATAGTTTACGAGCGCGTTACCAATGCACCCGTGTAAAAATCTCAAATTTTTTGAAAAATTGGGGGCCCTCTTCAAAAAATGTGCTAATATTGCTTTAACGATAATGGTACGTTTTTCTTCAGTAACCAGTATGTCTATTATTGAGAGGTCAGTGCAGCAAAGCTCTACTCTGTGATGTTGTGAGAAAGTTCAGTGTGATGCTAGTACTACTATGTCCGGTGTGTAAAAGTGAAATAGTGTTTTCTGGTCTGGCATTTTTAACTGTTTAGATTCACGAAGCTGAAATGTCTGTACCTCATGGTGTCTCAAAATCATGTTTCTTCTAAGATTTTTGGTTATTGTAAGATAACATTTTGCGTGTCAAAGTTCTATTGGCTTGGAGGCCTTTTATGATCAAATGAATACCTTTTTGGTGTAGAAGTTTTTATCTTGTAGTTTTCTTTAACTGTTGAATGTAGATTTCATAACCTCCGAGCCCTCACATGCAAATTTTTTTTCATTCATAACCTGTTAATTTTGGGCGAGCCAATCAGATCATTTGTTTGTGTTAATATACAGTTCAGATGCTTTCCCATACTTCCATGTATCAATTTTAAAAGGGAAATAACTCTGATATCTTGTTTTCCTCATAAGCATTAGATTGTGGGTTCGAGCCCCGCTGTCGCCAATGTGTTGTGCACTTAGGCAAGGCACTTTAACCTCGCTTGCTTCTCCCCACCCAGGAGTATAAATGGGTACCGGCATATGCTGGGGATGCAAAACAGACTCGCCGTGCGAGAGGAGTGGCGAACCCCCACAGCAACATTATATGAGGGAGTCTGGCCCAAACGCCAGACAGAAAGATGGGCACTCCGCCTGCGGGCACACAATTTGTATTTGCATTTGCATGTACAATTTATATCAATAATGTACATCAATAACCTCTGTGTGTTGTGCAGCTGTGAGATAAACATTTCTTCATGTGCAACCTCCTTATTTGCACATTGCTGGCATATGTGCCATCATGATTATAGTTAATCTGGCCAGGAATGCTGTCATATCGCTTTTAGGTAGTGGTAAACATGTGCATTGTTGCAAGTCAAAGTTGTAATCGCAAACATAAAAAAAATCAGTGTGCGAGCTTCGCACGCGAAATAGCTGCGGGAAAGTGATGATGACCCCTTAGTTCTCTCCATACAAAGTAAAGTTTATGAAATATCCTGTACAACATCTTAAAGGTGCTTGCTCAAATTTATGTCTATTGGGTTCTCTACTTTATATGAGAGCCTGGCACTAGCATACACTCATCACGAGTTCATGTGAAAAAACTTGGCGGTTTTGATGGTAGAAGTGATATAAAGGCATTATTGCAAAAAAAAAAGGTTTTGAAAAAGTTGTTGAATGAAAATGATTATGTTTCTGGTAAGTTCAGGGGGGTCCCAAAGATGATTGGGACAAGCATCTTTAAAGTGTTTGGGGGCAAAATTGATCTTGCAAGGACATAACAGGATTTGCGAACAATTAATTGAGGGTTATGAATGAGGTAACCAGTTTTTCTGATGCTATCCACTACGAAAGCAATGGAAACATTTTGACCTAACACCTAGAAGATATATGATCGTTCCTCTAACCAAACCTGGTTATTAGCTCAATTGGCAAGAGCGTTGTGGTAATATGGAGGTGGCCGGTTCGAATCTGGCCAAGCACAAGTTTTTTTTTTCCAACACTTGTGTGAGCTGGCCATTTCAGGAAAAAGATTAATAAATATTAATAATTGTACTAATATTTTAGTATCTAATTAAAACTTTTAATGTATAATGGTGCCAAAGGATCTTGCATAATGAGGTTATTAGTTAATGATGTAATTGAAATTATTTGTTTAATTGGCTTTCAAGTTGGCCCCCCCTATGGGCCCATTAAGGTGCAACAAGGATTTCAAAATAAACTGCGTGCGGCGAAAAAAATGTGAAAATTCTGATTTTGGCACTTGGTGTAAAGCTTTATATCAAAAACAATACAGCTGTAGGATTTAAGTTGAAAACTGCTTCTTTGGTACAAAAAATTGTGTGAAATTTCTAATTTTGTATAGGAGCAACTTATACAAAATTCAGCCTGTGTTTTCTATTGAAATATAAGTTATAAAAATCACCGTTTATTTTCATTTTACGACATATCTGTACCAAACACAAGGGTAAGAAAATCCTTGAGTGGCCTAATCATTATGAAATCATACTGAAGAAAAAAAGAGAGATGGCATTAACATTGGCTATATTGCAAAATCAATATTAGTGACAAATGATTTATTGGACTTGCAGCAAGTTCTGAGATAAGGTCATTTTAGTGTTGCTCAGAACAATGAAAAACAAAATGAAGGTGAATGTTATAAGTGGATATATCTCAAAATCAACATTAGCTGCAAACACTCATTAGCTTGGTCACTTGTGATGTTAGTTTAGGTGGTTTAAAAAGATGAAATTTCTATACTTCTGTAAATAAATTTGCTTTGGGAGATTGAGAATTAAAAGCATTATCAGTGACAGCATAAAATTTGAATCTCAGGAGTTGGTTAAAAGTATTTGAAGTAGAATCTTCAATGGATTTTTTTAAATTGAAAATTGACAGAGGGGAAAATGGCAATGCAGAAAAGATATATGTGATGCGATCCTGGGAAACCCTCCACAGTGGTGAAAAATTATTTCGTTTTTGACCTATATTGCAAAGTTTGAAATATAAAGTTTCCATAACTTTTTCCTTCTTCTTCTATGATATACATATCAAACTTATGTCTTATACAATCCGACAAAAATTAAGTACAACATAACAGAGTGAAGGTATTTTCTTTCTTTAGTGTTTCAAAACTGTCCTGCGCCGGACATGCGACTGGGTTTCCCAGAATCAATCACATATATAAATCTTAATCCCCAGTCTTTATCGTTTCAGTAGAGACAATGAAGGTGCGATTTCATTGTGGCAGTCATGCATTATATTTCTATATTGCTTGATTGATGTTGACAACCGGAGTTATTTGGAGCGTCAGCGTGAAGAGCCAATTCAACTTTTGTCACATATGTCACGCACGACTTTTCATTCAACCACACCATGCATGCCATTGAAAACGCATGGCGCGTAAGTGATCATTGCTCATTAAACCAAAAATGAATATTTTTGTTAATTTACTTCGTGCTGATGAAAATTCATATCCCCTGTGGCCCCATGTCCATACAGCTCTTATCAGTGATATTTTTCTGTATGCATGGAACTTTTTCATTTGATCTTTTCATCCATATTATGGATAGAATCACTTGCAGGCTATGTTAGGATACTACCCATGTCTACCCTACGCAAAACCTCACTTTTCAAATCATATTGATAGTAACCTTTAAGTAGGAAACTCAGCTATATTTTCTATCTGTGATTGTTGCCATTAACTGTAAAGGTCCATTCATACCTCCCTGAACTGGGCAATGCCATTGCCGATATATAGAATCATTGTTCTGCTGCAACTCCAACGCAACTCGATGCAATTCAGTTTATGAATTTAAACTTATTGCAGTACCGCAAAGATTAGTTTTGGGAATCGAATGGCAGTTAAGGCAATGCAACCCCGCAACACAGTTTGACAGTGAAGTATGATTGGACCATAAACTACAGGAAAAATTTTGAGTCTGTTTCTGATCAAGATTCTTATATAAGCTTTAGTTTAGCAGAGTTTTATAGATTCCAATATGGCTACTAAGGTGCTAACATAAGCCACCATAGGACAAGTAATATTGACTAGGCAAGTGTTGGAACATTAGAACCACGCCCCAAAATGCACAAATCGAGTGCAGTTGTTGTGTGTACCCTACCATGTTTTTAACCACAGACTTGTAATCTGGGCAATTCGCTTATGATGGTTGATTGTTCTCTGTGACATCAGAGTAAACACTGGCAACCTTTGCTTTTAACTTGTTTGTGTTGCGGCACTGAACTTTTCACTGCATGAAAAGAGTCTTGTATACAAACAGAAAAACAGCATTTCCTCTTATGAGGATTGATGTTCCAATCGTGAGAAGCCATGGATATAGCGGCTTTTACCTTCCTTGAGCGTCAGGGTATTATGCAGTGAGCGCACAAGAAAACGCGGGCGTTAATTCAAAGCACTGGCATATCCAAGTGGCGTATAAAGGCGATGCGCAAATTTCACATTCAAATCACTGTCTGAACGCGCTGACGTCACTGGGGGACTCGGGAAGATAAATAGAGTATAAACCAAACATGCTCACTTTGCTTCAATCTTATAGATTTGAAACTATGCTCAAATTGTAAAAAGGGCCCTTTTATCCACAGCCTTGTCTGTCACCAACCCACTGCCTCAAAAAGTTGTGATTTTTCCTGCACTGCTGGACTAAGTCAATATGTCTGCCTAAGCTAACATGTAGAATTTGAATAGCTCTGGAACGAAATTTGTAATCTTTATTTTCTGTCTGTGAACAGAATTACAATACATTGCCAATTTTGTCACTGGAGATATAAACTTTTGCTCATAACATCAAAACAACCTAAAATTCTAGAAAGGAAAAACTTAAAGTCCGGAACTCATCGATATTTCGAAATAATTATTTTTTTGTTAATAATGATAAAATAGTCCAACTAGAACTACAGATAGTAACCTAAAAATGCACAATTCCGAAATGTGAGATTGAATCGGATTTTTTCCGTTTTGGTGCAGTAAACATTTATGTGTAGTGTTACGTCCCTAGATACTGGTATAACAAAAATTCCGGATCGGAATTTTAAAACAAAGTTGGTGATTTTCTATATTACGAATGCGATTTTAAAGCTTCGCAATTTCACACAGTGATTCGTAAGGACAACATATGTACAAGGCAAAAAAAACCTGATTTGTTTGGAAATTGGGCCGCACCCCCTCCTCAGGAAATCTCTGAGTCAATCCTTAAACCACAAAAACAGAAATGTGGTGCTTCATCACATTACACTTTAAATAGGTATTTTATGGTGTTAAGAGTTTATATGCAGTATGTTTTTTAATTTAAAAAAAGAAAAAACCTAAAAAATTAAAAAAAATATTTAGCAATATATAATATAATTGCCTCAAAGTACCTGAAAAAGTCCATAAGATGGCTTCAGTTTATAATTAATACAATGTTTCCTGACATGAGATGACATTCTAATGGGATGCAGGGTTCAGATATTTTTATGTAGACATGTAGAGTTTTATTATTAGCTTGTAACATAGGTGTTTCGAGTTGAGTTAATAATGTATGCCATGAGATTCTGCCTGAAATCATGGGCCAGACCATAACAGGTTGAATTATCTCATATGGCAATATCACTAATTTTGTACTTCAATCGCCAACTCGAGATGTTTGCTTCCAAAACTCTAAATGCCTCTAAGCTCTAAATGAAATAATAATCATCCGAAAATTTTGTGCCTGGAGTGGGGCATTGAACCCTCAACCTTTGGATTACATAGCAAATGCCTACAGATGCACACCCACCAATCCGAGCGCTGCAGAAAGTCCAGTTCGTATTGTAATACTTAAATACAATAATGGAATACGCACACTATCATCATGAATAGTGGCACTATGAGACAAGTTGAAAAATCTCCTGAGCACAAGTCAGGCTGGAGTTGCAACAATGATCATACGGTATTTTTGGTATTGTAAGTGAAAAAAAAAATAGACTCATATCAATTAGCCTTGGGACAAACCGTGGCTACAAAAAAAAAAATCCTCTAAGGGAGTTAACTTAAACCTGGGTTTAACACTTTCCCTGGACCCATGCTAGGCACATTCATGGCCTCACACACCAGGTACTTTAGGGATAAAGATTGGCACTTACTGACTGCCCATCGGCAAACATGGTGTAGGCACATGACTGATATCGGGTTGCAGTTTCATTGATAAACGGCCTCGAGACGAGACAGTCTGCAGTCTGCGGTCAGAATTGCTATTCTCGCTAGTTTTTGAAAATGGTTCAACTTGACTGGCCTAAAACATGGACGTTGAAGCGAATGCTTGCTTAGAAGTATCCCAGTTCAGGGAAATTGTTAAAACCGAGTTTAGTCCTTCATGAATGGCCTTTTCCTGAAGTGTGAATGTAATAGAGGCAAAATTCCCCATGATGGTCAGAACGCCCATCCGTGATGAATTTTCTAAGCTGGGTGCATGCATCACACTTACATTTAATTAAAAACTCCATTCATTACATACCCTGGTTTTCAAATTAAAGATAATCTGCCCTTCCAGTATAACAGCGGAAAGTTTATTTTAGGTTGGTGAGGCAATCTTATTGTTTTTTGTGCTGAAAATACCAAGACCTAATCAAGTCTCTTGAGTAGATACGACATTTAAAAGATGTGTTTGAAAAAATTTGTTATTCCAAAAATGAATTTGCTTTGCTACTTGATTACAAGCTACTATCATTTTTGAAACATGAAGCTTGCAACTTCGTCTTGAGCAAAAACCCATTTTTTTTCCCCCTCCTTGAACGTGTTTTTACAGGATTTCCACTGTCACCTATATTATAAGATTGCTTTAAACATGTTCCAGGGTTTAAAAATACATGAGGTTTTCTGCGCAATGACGACTTGCAAAACAATTTTATTATCAGAGCTGCCAACCCTCCCTGATTCTCATGGTAGTTCCCTGAATTTTTGTGGCGCATTTCTACAAACAAATTTAACATCTCCCTGATTCAGGAAGGTTTTGTACCCATTAGGTTGCATGTAATTCTGAAAACTAAATGTAAGTGTTGAATAGCTCTTGCTTATGGTGCAAGACATGTAAGCCCTCGCTTGAGCAGAGACCTTTGGTCCGTATGCACAAAAAGACCAGGTTTAAAATCAGACCTGGTCTAAGCCAAAATTGACAGTGCGCTGGCCATCTCCAAGGAAAGATTAATAAATATACACCCTTGTCTACCTGGAGAACTAAGTAGTTTATATTTCAAAATTGACAGTTCACATTTTCTTCATAAAGTAACCTTGAAAGATTAAAATGCAAATTCAGAATACCTCATATCAATTCAAAGGAAAATGTCTTTTCTGGTGGGACTAAATTACCCTTATAGACCAGGTCTAACTTTAGACCCAGTCTAACTCATTTTATGCATACAGACCAATGTATTTACATCTTGGAATATCATATTTCTATGGCCAAAAATGTTAGTCTCAAAAAAATGGCCATATAACTTTTAAAAATTGGTTATAAGAGTATTTTTGATGTCTAAAAATATATTACTAGAATTTGATGCTTGCTATATATAGAGCCTCGGCCACCTTTATGTAAGCCAACCAGAACAAATATGCAAATGAGGTACCTAATATGCAGATTTGATGATTACAGACAATGTACATAATGCATGTGTCCACTACTACCCACATACCAAGTTGCATGTAAAATCAGTCATTTGAAGAAGTGAAGGTCTATTGCTTTTGTTGACGAACAAGAATGGAAATCTATGTGGTCTTTTCAGCTATAGCTAGTGGTCCACAAAATTTGAAGTACTAAAACAAAACATGCCTCAAAAATACATTTTTAGGTTTCCAGTTTTTGTTTGCCTTATAGAACAGCAAGGATTTTTTTTCAATTTAACTAAAAATCTGTGAAAAAAACCCTCATAAAATGCATGTGTAATAATTCTGCTTTTTGTATTCTATCTCTGCAATATGTATTTTATATTAGCATTGTATTTTTGTCAGAATGAAATCCATTTATTTTCTATTTTGTTATTGTGTAATCATCCTAAGGAGCAGTGTTCCTGTTATCAGCTATATACAGTGCACCAAATAAGTAACTATGCCTTTGAGACTCTAACCAAACTTGGAATATGTGTATATTTTGACATTTCAGGACATGTTTTGTGCAAGATTTTTTTTCTTGAGGTATCAATAACTGAAAATGCTCAAATGAACAATCTCCAAGAGAAAGTTTTTATGCGTAACATAGCATGTGTACACTCGCACTGTGTTAGTCATCGAAAAAAAACCCCCAATTTTTAAGTCATACATCAGTCATTTCAGAATCATTTGCTACCACTGGTATCTCAAAATGAAAGAAAACATTCTACAGAAAATGTCACAAATTTCAAAATATTCCTGTTTTGGCTACAGTCTCAAGGAAAAACTCTGCTGTTCATATGCTTCGCTTACCTATATATTTACCTTTTAAGTTATACAAAGTGTAAACCATTAAAACAATCGTTTGTGATTTGTTCTCAATTCACAAATCGAGGGTTGACTAACAGAAGGACGTAACTCGGCACTGAAAGAAATATTAAAGAATTTCTTTAATTCTGCTGTATAACTACTTTTGAGAAATGTGATTAATATTTTCTACTTAGCAAATCTATTTATTACTCAAAATGTAAACATCTCATAAAGCTCATACATGTATATGGTACGGTAAGCAAACATTATATTAACTTTAGTAAACAAAGAACACTTTTTAATTATGAACAACAGAATTAAAGAAATTCTTTAATATTTCTTTCAGTGCTGAGTTACGTCCTTCTGTTTGTCAACCCTCGAAATGATCTCTTTGTGTTACCTGCAGTGATTTGCAGGAAGTACATCCTAATCCATATTCTGTATGTCCGTGGATGTGGGTGTGTGCTAGTTAAAGTTTTGGTTAACCTTTTTTCAAATTGTTAGTGCTTGAACATCTTAACTCCAATTGCCACCAAACTCAGGTAAACCTTAGACTTGTATTTCATATTAGGGTTAAAGGTGCTTGTTACGATTTATGTCTATTGTGTTCTCTACTTGACACGAGAGCCTGGCACTTGCACATACACCCCATCAAGTACCCTGGGAAACAAATTTGCGGTTTTGACGGTAGAAGCAATAATGCATATTGCAAAGCCCTATTCAATACTGTGCTAATATTGATGGTTAACCATTAAAATGGAGTTTTTTGTTTATATCTTGGGAATGAAATGGATTTGAGGGCTCAAATTTCAGGACTACAATGAGAAAAAATTTGGCCTTTCATCTGATATCAAAATTGATATTACTTCCGGGTAAATCAGGGGGGTCCCAAAGACTAAGGTTAAAGGTTTACTTGTGTAAAGAGTGAAGGAAAGTGGATGAGGAAAGCAGGCAACTCTAGGGGTTCGAGAACTGCCTTGTTGTCCTTTAAACCATGCAGTGGTTTAGCTGTAGATGGTGTGGAAATTGAAACACGCTTATCATTAAAATTTGACGAGTTTTAACACTGAATTGAGTAAGAAAATCCAATTTTCATATTGTCCTAATTTGTAGAGTTTAGCTGAGACCCCAGGTTGGTGGTGACCATGATGAATTCAGCAGTCTAAACAAACCACGCTTGCATTTTATTCAGTTTAAACTGCAGAATTCATCAGTGTCACTAGCAACTTGGAGTCTCAAATGGCAACATTTTAACCCCCTGTGGTCTACTGGTCTATCAATTTTATTGGTTATACAATTAGCGATACCATAAGGAAGGTGGAGGACCTCAGTGGTGGTGGTGGTGATGTGGGCTTAGTCATAGGTAAGAAGAGATGTTTCCTCATCTATAGAGAGTAAATGAGTAGGCTGACTATTGCTAAAACTTTTATGTAATTCATTTGAAAATGTACTTGCTTTCAATGTGGTTATTATCATGCTGTGTACAGTGGAGCTGTTTGAAATTAAATGTGCCTATGCATTGCCATACATGTACGGATACAAGAAAATGAACCAAGAATAGTGTGTGTATTAAGTTTGCACTACAGAGTGATTAAAAATACTGTAAAACAAGTTAATTTTGTGGCAACTTTTTTTCGCAAAATTGCCTACACCACCATTTTCGCGGCAACTTAATTTTGCGAATCTAAAATTGTTAGAAATAGCTGCACGTAGAGGCTCCGAATTTTTGTAGTAACCCCCCTCCACTGGAAACGTGTAACTGCAGCTTATTTAGCCCAATTCCTGAGCTATGCTGTACTCTTTTTGACACAATTATTACTCCTATTGTTTGTAGTTGGTTTTATTTGGGGGGTTTTAAAAATGCCCGATATAATTGGTCTGTTATTTACACAACAAGCAACAACCAGTGACAGTGGTGTATATTCAATCGAGCTATTTTTAGTTATGTCATTCCTGTAACAATTGCAGCATTACATCATCGGATCTAGCCGCACCTGGCATGTGATTGGATGGCCCGACATTTACGAACCTCCAAAGTAGCACGCTGAATTGGATAAAAGGGACACACCCCGTTCGCAACACAGGGTAAAAAACACTCGGGCTTTAACCGTGGAGATGCACATACAGCATGGCATGTGAATAATGAATATGCGCCCATGCTGAAACAAGTAATTGCGTGCTAAAAGCCAAATTTAAATAAACTCTAATTTGAGGTAATGAATCTACAAATCGCCATTAATCTCAGCATATTATTCAATGAAACCTTCATGATTGCGATGGTGCATGCTTGAATTGTGCATTTCTGAAATTAACAAAACATATGATGTCGATGGGTATGGGTAAAAAACAACAAATGAAGAAGAAGGACTCATGCGCTAGGCTGGCAAGCAGGTAGAAATTGTTGAAAGTACTGTGCTTTCATATTGAGCCTCTCGCTTTTATAGCCTAAATCCCAGCCACTTTTATCCCCCTGGCTTTAAAGCAGAAGGGGGATTATCAGTCAAGCGGCGGCGTCCAACACACTCTTGTGACCGCGATAACAGAGACCCATAAGGGTTTATGGTGATGTAACGTGGCGGGTGGGATCGGACTGCCATGCCAATCATCTGATTAGATTATGGGGGCGTGGCTATTGCTAATTAGGTACCTATTTCATAATTAATGAGTTATTTGGGGTATTTTACCCAAAAAGCTTGTGACAACTATCTGAGATCCTAAAGTCCGATTTTGATGAAACTTGTGGAGGGGTGGGGGATCATGTACTCTCTGGTGGAAGGTTTTGTTGTCGCCTGAATATGCTTAATTAAAATAGCTAATTCTGCATATTTATGGGGGGGCTAAATGTTGGGTTATTTTTTCTCCCAAAACTTGTGAACAACTAATCTGAAGATCCATAGTTCCGATTTTGATGAACTTGTGGAGGGGTGGGGAATCATTTACTCTCTGCTGATTAGGTGTTTAAGGTGGGTTGTTGGGTTTAAGGCGGGTTGTCCAGCTGTAAGGGGTTGCCAGCTTTAAAGAGAAGGGGGTTTGTTGGGTTTAAGGGGATGTTGTGGTTTAAGGTGGGGGTTGTCCTTTCTGGGTTTTAAAGGGGGTTGTCCGGTTTAATGGGTTGTTTTTTCTGGCTTAAGGGGTATGGTTGGGGGTTTCAGGTGGGTGTCGGTTTAGGGGGGGTTGTCTGGGCTTAAGGGGCTTGTTTGTGGTTTAAGGTGGGTTGCACGAGTTTGGGGGGTTTGTTCCCAGGTTTAAGGTAAGGGGGGTTGGTCCGGGTTTAAGGGGGGTGTGTCCCGCTCTTTAAGGTGGTTGTTGGGTTTTACGGGGGATTGTTTGGGTTAAGGTGGTTTTCTTGGTTTAAAGGGGGATTGTCCTGGGTTTAAGGGGGTTGTTGGGCTTAAGGGGCTTGTTGGGGTTGAAGGTGGGTTGCACAAGTTTAAGTAGAGGGGGGGTTTGCCCAGGTTTAAATAAGTGGGTTGGTTTGGGTTTAAGGGGGGTATTTGCAGCTGATTTTTTAAAAATTTTGTAAACCGCTCCCCCTCCAGGGGGATTTTTTTTAGCGGGTCGAGAACCGCACGATGTATTTTTTGATGATTTGTAAGCGTATGGTGCCCCCACGGGATCAATACACTGTGTTAATGGTATACATTGCGTCAAATTTCTGGTGCATTAATTTTGCGAATGAGCCTCTCGCGAAATTAAATTGCCCCTGTTGACTTTTTTTAACAGTACTGTCCGTGTAATCGTGCAAATTCACATCAATGGCGTAACTTGGGGTGGGTGACCCGCCCACCCTGGAAAAATTTGGGGAGTATTTTTTTATGGGAAAAAAGCTGGTAATCCTTCAGGGCCAGGTAGAATCTGGCCTCCACCCTTGCTAAGGTCTTGTACGCACCTGAAGCCACCTCCTTTAAAGGTAGCAAATTACTCATTCAATCAGAATTTGTCAAAACTTGAATTTTTGTGGGCTGCCAGCTATAGCTGGAGGACCACTTGGCAATGCGTGTGCTTGTGCATGTGTGTGTCACTAAAATGTTTTTTTTTTTAAATTGACCCTCAATGTTAAAACAAATTGAACAACTTGTGTCAAAGGTGCACCATGGGATCCTCATATGATGAGGTAAAATGTCATATGCCAAGGTCAAGGTTCCATGTGAGGGGTCAGGTGAAAAATATGCTAAAATGTTTATTTAAAATTTTAGAGGTTTTTAGTTTAAATTGACCTTAATTGCAAAGTTGAAGTTCAATGGAACAACTTTGTCATAGGTGCACCATCGGATCCCGCATATTTGAATGAGGTCAATGTCATGTGCCAAGGTCAAAGGCCATTGTGTCAGTGAAAAATGGGTTAAAAATGTAAAATTTAACCTCAATTGAAATTGAAGTTCAATTGGAACCAAACTTTTGTCATAGGTGCACAGGTCTGGAGTGGCCCACAGCTTATATTCTTTGAATATAGCGACGCCGCGAAAGCTGAGAAATTCTAGTTCAGTTTGGGGATATTTGTGTAATGGACAAATCCAAATTTAACACTATCATTCAAATACCCCTTAGAAAACTCAAGAGAGTTTGCCAAACATTCCTTAACGTGCTTTTTCTGATTTCAAGGTTTCATGAGCGGCCAACGGCTTATATTCTTTGAATCTAGCGAAAGCTGAGAAATTCTAGTTCAGTTTTGGGGATATTTGTGTACTACTAGTATGGAAAAAACCTAACCAAAGGGAACCACACTATTAGTGAAAAGTAGACCCGTTGAAGAAAGGAGAGTTTTGCACAAAAAAACCATTCCTTAAAGGTGCTTGTTCGGTTTACATGCATATTGCGTTCTTTTATTGATGTGAGAGCCTGGTACTTGAACATCGGCTCATCAAGTACCGTGGGAAACAAACTGGCAGTTTTGATGGTAGAAGAAATATGCATATTGCAAAGCCCTATTTCAATACTGTGCTGATATTGTGGTTAACCTTAAAACGGCAGTTTTTGTTTATATCTTAGGAATGAAATGGATTTGAGGGCTCAAATTTCAGGACGGACCAATGAGAAAATTATGACCTTTTTATCTGATATCAAAATCAATACTACTTCCGGGTAAATTACAGGGGGTCCAAAGACGATCGGTACAAGCACCTCAAAATGCATGTCAGGTATTGACTGTTTTAAATTTGTGAAAACCTTCAATTGTTCATTATTTAGGCCCCGTTCAAATATATAGATTAGACTAGAGCCAAATTGTTAACAGAATTTCTGGTGAGAAATCAAAAACCTAAAACAGTCTACCGGAGATATTTAAATGCACTATTTCTCTGAAAACTAAGTGCAGGAGTTGGTTAGTTTTGGAATTTTTGTGTTCAAAGATTTTTAAAAGACCACTATGGGCATCCAATAAAAAAATACTGGAAATGATTGTTTGTTAATGTTGATTTTCATGCAACAAAATGCAAATGAAATGACTAATACTTATAGGGGTATTTTTTGCTACCTAATATTTAATGCTTCAAGTCCCTCCCAAAGATTGGCACCAAGTTTGAATTGTGATAGAAGTCCATTGTCATATGCGAGCAATAACAGTCAAACCCCATAGAAAAAAAAAATGGAAAATGTACAGATGCAAAAATCACTAAAAAATTTGTAAAAAGGCTTGCTTCCACATTAAGTACAGGAACTCCAAAAAAATTTAGCAAAGCCGTGATAAAAGGGTAGTGTTTACACCAATTCTGAATCGTTCAGTGATTAAAGCCTGAAGGACACAGGAGGCGTACTTGGTAAACATGACTGCAAATACAATTCAAAATTCAATGGGACAAACTTTCAAAGTGATTAAAAGTAACTTCCAAAATTTTTTTTTCGTCTAATAATTCCATTGCACATGCTTACAATCAAGAGACAAAATGAAATCCCATTAAGGCCAGCGCGTAAAACACGGTGCTACAATCTCAGACAAATGTTGGCCACTTTTCTTACCATACGGTTAAAATCATCCCCTCTCCCCCGGAACATAAAGTTGAAACCTGAAATAGTGTTGTAGTGCACCTAACAACACTCAGCATTGATTGCTGGGGAAAGGGGAGGGGTTTTAGGATTAGCAAAAGCTTCAAAATTGATACAAAAGGTAAAATTCCTAAAAAAGGGGGAATATGCAAGTGTAAAAGAAGCCAATTTTCACAGTGTGAACTACCAAGATTGTAGTCAATACTATTCACAATTATTTCACTTTAATACAATTAGGAATCACACATACTATAATAAACTAGGTGTAGAGACGACGTCAGTGCCGAGACAGTGTTGGCGTCCCAAAGATGGCCCTTGCCTAAATGAAGCGTCACAAAATGTTGATAAACTGTATGTCTTAAAGGAAAATTTGAATTAATCATGTGTGGACTAGTAACAAACATTTGGTGGTAGATTTTGTCTATGCCATTTTTGTATAATTTCTGAGGAATTGAGGGGAGGAAACTGTGCAATTTTAATATCTAGTAACATTCAACTAAGCTTGGACGTTGAAAACTGCAAATCTTAGATGCTCTGTAGCTAAAACAATCAGCCTTCATCATATGGGACTTTTTCATTTTTGTTGAAGAGCTATGGTCCTATTCTTCCCAAAAAATCCAGATTTGAAATAACCAGTCGCTTTATTGCCGAGAAAATGGCGTTTGGTGAGAGGTCATTTTGTACTGAGGTCATTTTGTACACAATCTATGGTGAGTTATTTAGTGGTTTGATTCACAAAGGCTAATAAATAAATCAACTTAAAGGATAAAACACTGAGCTTATTGAATTTGGTATCAAAAATCATCTAAATCTTAATACGGTCACTATTAAAACAATGCTATATGGAATACCGCAGAACCATGGGTATAAGCCCCTCTGCGGGTATAAGCCCACCCAATTTTTAAAGAAAATCAGGAGCTAGCATTACACTCAGGTATAAGCCAGGTGGTAAATTTTAGCATTCAGGAAACAATGTGGCAGCTACACTTAAACAAAACACATTTCAAACTTGGAAATATCTATAGAGCAATCAATGCATTGGGAGGGCTGTTTACTAGAATGACTTTGAGGATGTGATGTGAAAATTGACTTTTATTTTTTAATGTTTTAATCTCTGCAAAACAACACAAAAAGGCAATAAAAATGGTATTTGGTGAATAATAGGCTCTTGAAAATGATATTGCAATTGTGAAATCTGTGATATTGATTCCCAAGTCAGCCCCTACCCGGGATAGGACCCTCATTTGAAGTAAAATATCTTCCTTTTTTGGGGGTGGGCTATACCCGAGTGCTTACAGGATGGTCAACAGTTACTGAGGCTTTACATTTAATGGAAACAGTTGGAGTTGTTAAAATATTAAGATTACTTTATTGGACAAACAAGGCGAACCGTTTTATGCATGTGTAAAATATGTCTGCGCCGAATGTCACGATAACTAAGTGACCTTGTGGTCAATGGGGTCCATATGTATCCTGAAATCATTTTTCACACATTACGGCAAAAATGCAAATATGATAATACTGCTTTTGTGCTAATTGTCTTGCTTTTTATCCCGCCTATTCGACGTGTGAAAAAAATTAAGTCCATCAGTAATGGAGTAAACTGATATGGAACAACAGGGACCCTTAAGAAGCTCGTGAGATGTGGTCATGGAACAGAATTTCTGGACCGAACAGCTTGGTTCAAACCCATTCTCTTCACTATCGAGTCTTCTTGTCAAATCACCCAATGTTGGTTGGGGGAATTTTGGCTTAAAAGCCAAATTTACAAGTTTCGCTGTGTCGCAACAACAGTTTTGAAGTTGGCATGCCCTTTTTGTGATAATTTTGGCCAAAAATTAGCAACCACTGTTGGCATTGGTGTCTTGGAAAGAAAAGGAATGAAGCAATTAATATGCCATATTATTTTTATGTATATAAGATCAATTTATTCGATACGCCATTTCCCTACTCCTGCAGTGACCGTCGCACGTTGGCTTAAAGCGACAGCATTTTACAGATGTGCACAAAGATGACATATCTTGAAGTGCGCGAAAAAGCGGCATAAAGGTTATGCCATCACTGCATGAGGTAGAGAAATGGACTATAGGGCAAAATTCAGTATTGGCATTTTAATGTATTTTCAAGAAAAAAATGGGACATACAAGGGGCACGTGCGCTGAATTTTGAGCCATCAAAATTTCCAGCGCGCGTTGCCTTGATTTGTCCACTTTTCTCGAAAGCAGTAAATGCGGCAGTATTAAATAAATAATTCACCCTCTTGAAGGCATTGGTTCGTTTAGAGAGAATGAAAACCGGTGTGTAAATGCTCCCCTTCATTATTGCTGCCAGTCCGAGGGTCTCTCCACACAAATAGCACAACTGTGCAAGGAGCAAATGGAATATCCCTACTGCTATATACAGCCCTGACAAAAAGACAAATTAAAAATTAAAATATGTACAAAAAATTTGTTGGGTTGTAAATTTATAAAGACTCTATAATTTCTATTATATACATTGTCAATATGTGTTTGATTGTTTGGGTTTGATTCAGTAAGTTAATATATGAGGTACAAATTAACGAGGTGCAAAGGTCTGTGAAAAATATTTTCAACTCGCCGGATAGAGGGCAGCATTTCTTGCCAAATTGAAAACATCACAGAGTTCATTTCTGTTAAAGAACAAAGTAACTCTGAAAAAAATAGTTGCTTTGGGCCATTCTTGGAAAAGTCCACAACACCACTCGTGACCGAACTTTACTTGCACCCCATGACAAAAAACCAATCTAGCTAAAGTGGAAACAGTTATTTTGGTTAGGTTATGTCTAATCCTAACCCCACAAATAATGTTTCCACTCCTCACTAGAATTTTTGGCCCCAGACAATACAACCAGTTGGTCATGGTGTGACTTCCTGAAAAATGGCCCTGTACAGTTGATTCGTACTGAAAGGTGGGTTCATACGATATCAGCAGATGCTTCCATGCAGTGGATATGCATTGTGCGAAAGGCTAGTGTGACTGACATCTAATGATGAAAATACCTGTATTGAACCACCATCAGGCACATTGTCGTGTGAATACAACAGATGTAAGTGCAATTTGCGCCATTGTCAGAAATCCCATTACAAAAACTACTATGCCAAGCGGTGTGTCAGGGCTCGGGGACCATCGTTCTTCAGGTGACACAGTCACTTGAAATGGTTTTCACTGACTCCAGTAAAAGAGGGATGTGGTTGTGTTAAATCTACAAGGGGACCAGAAAGCATTTCAAAATCTGGGTTGATGATGACATCATTGTGGTACCATTGATTTCTTCAGAGAGTAATAGGAAAATTCCAGGCGACTGGTGTGATCAGAGGCAAGTGTAATTTTTCTGCAGGTAAATACGTAGAGAACCAGGAAGTATGCACCCGTCAAAGGGATTCGTTCCCAGACTATAGGATCAAAGATGCCACTTCTAAGACCTATTAACAGAAGTTTAAAAAGTGAATGTGCAAGTTTGCAAGTTAAAATTTAACCTCAAATGTTGTATTTATTCAGATTAAAGCAACTGGCCTGATATTTTCAAATGTCCCCAAATATCTGGACAAATTGAGTTAAAATTGATCCCATGGGTTTAACTGCTATGATGTTAGAAAACAAATGTATCCAAATGGCCCACAGACGTGCACTAGTGGTGTGTCATCGACACATTTTTGAGATGAAGGCCGCTGTATTTTTGTTCAATCCTTATACAGAAATAACATTTTTTCAATTATAAAATTGATTTGGATTATTCTCAATTTTGAATTGCAACGTTGGGGAGAGGGGAGCAGGTCACCGCCTTGCGTCAACTTAGGCAAGCAGCGAAGATCAAATTCTTCACTGATGTAAGTGAAACTCAACAGTGCATGGTGAGGATCAAATAAACTTGTTGCAATACGAGAAAATGCTTGCAGAATATTATACAAGACTCAGAGAAAATTGCAAGCATCGAAATTAAATAAAGACAAACAAACACATGTTGTCGACCGTGGTAACTCCGCTATCTAGGTGTGAGAAATACCACTCCGTAACTACTAACATGTAGAACCCAAAAACAGAATGCATGTGTCGCAAACACCTCATTACGAAAGCACTTAATGGGTGGTGTTTATTTGTGGTCAACGTTAAGGGCCTATAGTGGATTACACGCCCTGAGGTTACTGGATTTTAGTGTTCTGAAGCTGCAGGACGTGCTTCAGGAGCCCAGAAAATATTTTTTGGGCTTTTCTGCAAGTTATTTAAAGATTGTTTGGAAATTTCAGAAATAGGGATATCCCTATTTTTTGCAATTTTGAAAGTTCACAATAGGGATGATTTCTATGAAACAGGGAAGGTTGGCAGTATGCCACTCGACCACAGGATACGTGGATACCAGTGAAACGAGTGCTGATCTTTAATTTTAGAGTTTCAAGTGGCCATAGGTCATAGTAATACCCGTGTTCGAGTGGTATTTCTTACTCCTAGCTAGTAAAGTGACCGTTTTCAAGCCAGTGGTATTTTTTTAAATTCGATACTCACTCAGCTTCTCTGATCTTTAAAATATTTATAAGATCAAAATTCGATAGAGGATATAGGTGCATCATATCACCTCTCATTATTAAAAATTTCAATATATGAAACATGTATAAGAAAATGCATTACCATTGCATGAACAAATTGCGTAATACCCACAGCTGCTTATGAATTAAATATTTTAATGATTTTGCAGAAATCATGAGGCAGTTGGTTAGTACAATACCAATGTACTAAACTCACAGCTATGTCATTATCCATTTAAAATAACACATTTTTCAATTACAAAATTGCTCCTTTCCCTTTCCCGATATTTAATCTTTTGGGTTTTGTATCTCTCCATAATTTTGGCTTTTGAGTGGTTGACAAAAGTTAAAAGGCATTAGCCAATTAGCACAACAATGGATGAGATTCACTTATCAATGTTTCATCATTCACAAAGAACTTAGGTCTCTGTCTAATTCTCACTCACACATCCAAAGGATCCTGCCATAGAACCAACTTGGTTCTTCAGGAGTTTTTAACTTGAGTATCAAATGCCCTTGGTTTATCTAAGTAGCTGCAACCATCAGAATTCAAAGATGTTATTTGAAAGAATCTCAAATCCATGATGACCACACTTCTCTCCAGCACTTTGCATCCAGATGTGATGGCTTCCAATAGACTCTCACCCCTATTTAGTGAATGGATGACTCCAGCATTAAATGTGTCTCCAGCACCGAGTGTATCTACCACTTTTGCAGGAGGGAAGGCAGGGCTGTGTACAACATTTCCATCTGCACCAATTGCACTTGCCCCAAGTTCTCCCCAAGCACACACAATTATACAAGGCCTGCATGTAAAGAAAGTGAGAAAAGGCAATAGAAAAATGTTAATTGAAACCTCTGAGACTATAACTGCTCTCGAGTTCAATTTTTTTTTTCAATTTTAAAACAAAATTCTCAATTCTCTATCATCTTTATTATCAGACTCAAGTACTTAAATCTGAAATGGCTGCATTAAAAATACATCGCGGTCCTGTCGCCTGCCATCACGGTTTGTGAATGATAGGCCTCATAGGCCTTTGACCTTGAAATATGACATTTGATCTTGATGTGACCTTTGACCTCATAAACAAATGAGGGTTTGCAAGTTATATCCATAAACCAAGTTTGGTTCTAATTGAACTTCAACTTTTCAATTCTGGTCAATATTACATTTTCAGCTTGACCTCACATGACCTTTAACGTTGTATGTGATCTTTAACCTTGGTATGTGACCTTTGACCTTATTAAATGAGGGATCCCATGTTGCACCTATGACTCATGTTTGGTTTAAATTCATCAAAGTATGCAGATATTACAGGTATATGTTAACCCTTTTCACAACAGACCACAACAGTAGACAAAGTGATCCTTACGTGTCTTACTGCCTTGAGGCAGGTGACACAAAAACTGAGCATGCCAAATCAACATTAAAATAGTTGCTATCAAAATGGCATTCGATTTTTAACACTAAATCAATGGCAATTCAAGATATTGTGCCTAACTCACCTTGTCTTGAGTTGTGAGTAGAAGTCACGGACACATGCTTCTGCAGATTCATGTCCATAATGTTTAGCAATATCTTTGCTTACAAAAACCTGGAGAGAATTAGAGAAAACAGATTATAAGTTCCAAAAATTCCAAGAATGATAACACAATTGCTGCTAACTGGAAAGCAGATTTTTTCATGACATTTTCATAATTGGAAAGAATCCTCATTTTTGCAGCATTTTAGACATGTCTTTAAAGGAAGAACAAATACCTGTGAACTTAAAATGTTCACAAACTACTTGCAAAATACCTATATTTAAGATAGGTTTTAAGGCAAGAATTGAAATTTCTTTTGATAAACAGGCAGTTGATATCCTGTTGCCAAAATGTCAACAACTGTTGTGTGCACAATACTGCATGGTTCCTATTAAAGGTCCATTTTGTGATTCCAGGATCTTCTGTTTTATTCACTGTTCACTAGATATCCTTGAGAAAAGCTTATTCACAAATTTTGAGTTGATCCCGATCTTGCGGTTTCGTGTTATGAGCAATTGCTTGTTTCCCATGGTCCCATAGGTCACTGTGCTGTAATTTCTGTCCGTTTATGGACAGAAAATACAAAATTGCAATTTCTTAAAGATACACGGACCGAATTTGCACATAAGAATAGGTACACGTGGATTACTAAGGCGAACAGCAAAATTTCGATGATAATAAAAAATCTGGATTTCTTGAGGTAGTCGTAAAAAAAAGTGATGAGTTGTGGATCACGAAAATACCCCTTTAACAAGCTATCTATACTTTAAAAGATTTCATAAAGTGCTCAGCATACTCTAGTACAACAGACCAACCTTTGCTACACTGTTTAGTCTTGGGTCCAGACCCTCATCTTGTCTCAACTGATATTAACTTGGCTATTTCCCCATAAAGGTTTCAGATTTAATGACTTTACTAAGAAGTATATAAATGACCAATGGTTTTTCATTCACTATCAACAGCATAAGTTTTGGTGAGGTCACAAGTCTGATAGATCAATTGACCGTCCCACGTTTGACAGTTCTGATGAAAAATATTGAGGTGTCGAACTTCAAAGGCAAAATCTGGCTTTCGCTTGAATGTCACATGCAATGTCATTGTGATGATTTGCGAATGGCAGCTCTGCCACGCAAAGCAACCGTGGATCTCACACGGACTCTTCCTCTTGTTGGTAGCCATTAAGATTAAAATATTAACGCCATCCAAAGTTACAACATTGAAATAAGTAAAAATTAAACATAACTTTTTTTGTTGTCATATAGTTTTGTTTTATCATGGTAAATCCTTTTGGAAGGTGCTTGTTCCGATTGTCTTTGGGAACCCCTGACTTACCCAAAAGTTAGTATCCAATTTCATATCAGATGAAGGCCATATTTTTGAATTGGCTTCTGAAAGTTAAGCCTTCAAATACATTTCTTCCCAAGATAGAGAAAAAAACTGCCGTTTCAATCTTTAACCATCAATATTAGGCAGCGACCGAGAATAGGGCTTTGACAAATAGGCATTATCGCTAATTCTTACATCAAAATTGCAAGTTTGGTCTTCCCACGATGTCAGTAGTGAGTGCGCACAGGTTTGCAAGGCTCTCATATCAAGTAGAGAACACGATACACAGTAAATTAGCAAAGGTAACTTTGAAAGGGTGACAGGGAATGGCTGACAAAAAAAACCAAAAAAAAAAAAAAAAAAAAAAAAAAAAAAAAAAAAAAAAAAAAAAAGCCCCCCCCCCCCCGATTTTTTAAAAAAAAAAAAAACCAGTGACTGCATTTTTGTAAAACTAAACCCTGCCCATTATGTGTAATCAGGCATGTATGGAGTTTTTCTTAGCGTTATCCAACATCATTTGTAATGGTTTGTGATAGTGTCGGGATTTATTAGCGATGTAGATGATCCTGGGCCCATGTGTATACAGGTACGGATGCTCCTATCATGGCTGCTTGGGGCGTCAGGGGTTTTCACCCTACTATTATTTGGACCTGGATGCGATGTTAACATGTTCAAGTTGTCACTCTCGTACACAGGACCGACGGGCTGAACGTCCCCTGCCAAAGGACAGGATGCTTTAATGATTTCATTGCCCAATTCCAAGTGACCATGGAGGAGAACGGTTTCTGTATTTATCAATAGCTGTATACAGATCAAATCCAGACTGAGTACCCAAGAAATTCAAGCACAAAGTTAACGCACCAGATTTGAAACCCGGAAATATTTGGTTTAAAGATTAGGGAGAAAAGCACCCTAACCGCTAGGCCACGCTCTCCCCATGGAGCAATGTATTGTTGCATGCCCTGAGTATTTGTACAAAGGATGGTTATTTGTAAGATTAGACCTAGGGTTAGGATTAGGCTGTAAACTTGAGGGTGGGGGTTGTCTGTCTGAATGGAAGAGGGCCATTCATGCAAGTTCAGCATGGCATGCAAAACATGCATCTTATGTAGGAGCTCAAGCATACTTGAAGTCTAAGATGGTGCCAAGATTGTGGAAAGCTCATCAAGGTTAGCCAAGGCGGTACCTGATCTAACACTCGTGTGGGGAAATAGGTAAACAGAATAACTCTACGATCATAAAATATTAACAAGGTCAGTTCTAAAACTACATCTCAAAACTCGCCTTTAGGGTCAATAGTAGAGGGTCACAAGATGGAGGATGGACTGGAGATACAATTGTATCTGTCATTTGCAAGGTGCTAGTTTGGTTGAAAGGTTTGATGAACTTGGTAAACACCTCCCTCCTCTATTTTTCAAAAAAAAACCAACATGCTAAATATTCTTGTTACTCAGCCTAATTAAGACCCCCACCGCCAAAAAGAACGAAGCATGTCTAAATACCCCCATAGGTAACAAACCATTGATCTTTGCACGAAAACATTAAAATTATAATCAATAGTTTGTTTTCTTCCGTATTTTTGATACCATGCATTGCGCCATTGCGATCAACTATTTGCCAACACAATACCCATTAGAAGAAAATTTCGCCTTGTTAAAGTTGCAATAAAGGGATTAGCAGCATTTTGCCATCAGTGAAAGACCACATTCTTCACCGCGAAGTCGTGTGTTCACGTTGTTATGGAAACTTGTAATAATGTCTTCAGGTGCAACCTTTGAAATGTGACAAATTTTTGGTAAAATGGACATTGTGTTGGCTTCTTTATCACACTGGAGCAGCAAAGAAAGGTGTCAAAAATTGACAGAAAAACAGAACAGTGGTTCAGTTTAGTTTTTGGTGCAAGACCCATGGTTTGTAAAAATTATGGGGGTTTTTTTTATTTTTTTAAAAGGACATGATGCGTTACTTTTTTTGGTCTTAATTTACATATTTATACTACTTAGACTTACCACATCTGCTTGGTTTAGTAACTTTATTCCATTTGGAATTCTCTTTGGTTTCTCATTTCCACTGAAACCAGTGAGCATTTCTTACGCTTTATTAGTTGATGGAGTTGATGTACTTTGCTCTCTGTTGAACACTCTATTCATCTATCCATAAGTAAACCTGGTTCTTGTTCCTGCCCTGAAATAAAATGGTATCTTAATCATCAAAAAAAAGGTAGATAGTAACAGTCAAAAATGACAAAAATAATCTTGCTTTCTACAGTCTGATTTTAAGAATTGTTGGACAGAAACGAAACACACGTGAGCGTGGACCGCGTGAGCCAAGAAGAAAAACACCGTACCTCATTCATGATGCATAATTGGTTGAAGAATGTGCCGAACCTCCGCATAGCTTGTTGCGTTTACATTAGGTGTGCATATCTCCTGTCCAAGTAATTTTTAATCCTGTAATATGTTACATCTACCATATTTTACATTGAAAAGAAAGTGATGAACACTAAGATTGATGGAAAGAGACCTAGAGGAAGACCCAGGAAGCGATGGAAGGACAATGTAAAGCAGGACATGGTCCACTTCCAGGTGAAAGAAGAAGATGCAGGAGACAGACATCTATGGAGGAGGAAGACAAAGGCAGCCGACCCTGTGGATCAGCACCCTGCAGATCAGCGGGAAACTAGGTGTTAAGGAAGAGAGAGAGAGGATTTTACATTGAAAATCTATCAGTAAAGAGCTACACAATATTAATACTCTTACCTCAAAATGAATCCATTCATAATGTTTCAAATCAACCTTTAGGAAATCTTCTAGACATAATTCTGGGAGTGTTCTGCAAAAATAAAACCATGTTTAACCCATATAAGTCATGACATATCACCATGGGTTTGGAAGCTTATTTAATCTATATTGGAAGGTCTGAAAAAAAAAAACATAACTGTGCTGAAAATGAAGAACCTACTTACACTTAAAGATGCAACCAGAGATTTCCCCAAAAAATGTGAAAATTCTTATTTTGGCACTGGTGTAAACTTTATATAAAAAATATCCCCATCTGTAAGGATTAAGCTGAGAACCGTTTCTTTGGTACAAAAAATGTGAAATTTCTAATTAGAAATTCAGCTTGTTTTATATTGAAATAAAAGCATATACAAATCACCTTTTGTTTTCATTTTATTTCTGTAACCAAATAAAAGGTAGGGAATCCATTGAGCATCTAATCTATATGAAATCACTACATATCACAGAAAGTATGGATGACTTGAAATCTCTCATTGCACCTTTAAAGGCAGGCTCAGATGGTGCCCTCAATCTTCTAACAAATCATGTTTTTTTGCATATACATAATGCATATTCACAAACTAATCACTATGTGAAATAGCTAAGCTAAAATCTATGTTCTTCATATTGAAAATCATGACTTTGTTATAAAATTCTGGAACTGGAATTTTTGTTATACACAGTATCCGGTACTGTCATCATAAATGTTTACTGCATCAAAAGGGAAAAATCCAATTCATCTTAAACTTTGGAATTGAGCATTTTAGGTGACTATCTTTAGTTCTAGTTGACTACTTGTAATCAATACACAAAACAATTTTATTTCAAAATCAGCCTTGAATAAAAAAATACATCACGGTTGGGGACCGCGAGTGTTATCGAAATTAGTCAGCCTTTAATCAAATATATGCACCTATCAAGTTCAACAGAGGGAGGTGACCAAGAAATCCAAAATTTAGACTGTCATGTGTTTTAAGTTACACATAAAACATGTAAAAACAAAATCTTAACAAAAAATTCTGAATATTTTTTCATATTTCCAAGCAATATTTTCTTATTTAATGGGGAGTGGCATGATTCTAATGGTTAGAGGGCTTGCCTTTTGACTCAAGGGTCCCTGGTTCAAATTAAACTCTCAGTGGTCCTGGATCTGGATTTCATTTGTGTCAGAATGTTGATTAAACTCACAATGCTTTTCATGGTTGCTTTTGCTCATCATATGAACCATGAAACCTCTCAGTACCCATTGTGTGTGTTTAGTCATTTGTTTGGATGTAGCCACAGTGGGATGTAGCAACATAATGGCTGATTGAGCTGCTGACATAAGCAATATGCCTGTCTAAATATGTCGGTTGTTTTTTAAGGCGAGATGCATATTTTGGCCATGGGTATACACCCACATCAAAGCCCTCAAATTGGTTGGCAGTCTGTATTGTTGCAATGGATTTTAATTTGTGTGAGTTGCTATGTTGAATTGACTTGGCTGCTGAAGAAATATGTGATTTTGTAAGCCACATAGAATATTATGCAAAATATTGGTCGACCAAAATGGAGCACTTTTTGCTCATATCATTCAAACTCAACATCTTTTAGCACTAAGATTTCACAGGATGAATGAGCAAAATAGTAGCTTTCTTCCGATACCAACATTGTGACCACTTCAGTTAAATCTTAGATCCTGGGGAAGATCGAGGCTATTAGCAATCAGGTCATGGACCTTTTTGATAAAAAATATAGCAAGTAAACTTGCGGCATCCCCCTGGCAAGATGGCAGTCTGGAACTTGACCTCAGATGACCTTTGACCTTGGTCCATGATCTTTGACATCATCCACATATGAATGAATCCCTATTGCACCTTAACCACAAGTCTAGTTTAAATCGGACTTAACTTTTCGAACAAGATGTGAAAAAAAGAAAACCTAACCAAACTGGAACACACACAGATACATACAGACATGTACACTTTCGCAGAATTCCCCTACTGCTGTTCAATGCAGAAGTACAGTTATTCTCATTCTTGAACAGATTTATAATTCAAGGTATTTTTAACCTAATTTTGCCATCCTTATGGCTTGAATACAACAAGAAAGGACTGCCACTACCAAGTGAAGCAAATGTTGAAAGCAAAGAACATGTGCAATGATACGCAACGTTGGCAGGCGCATATGAATGTAAAACAAAATTTGGCATGAGCGCATCAACCTCCAAATAACGTCAATAAGCAATGCGTACTACATGGGTTCGATTATTGAATTAAACCTGGGCATCAGCCTATGAAATGCTTACATTTTCACAGCTGGTTAACAATATTTTTCTTATGGATGCATCACTCTTAATTTTGCTCTGCACTAGTGTAGCATGCAAATAACACAAATTGCATTCTAGTTAGGAGGAATGTCGGCAAAGGGTGTGGAAATGGAGTACAGACCTTTTTTAGTTATCGATTTTTGGCAATGATGACCTAAGCTAATAATTCTGGAGGGTGTGCAAAAATTTCGGGCATGTGCCATTTTCAGAAAATCCCAATATGGGGCCACTGTCCACTCTTCAAAGTTCATTAAAAATGGCCTTATTTGATGCACTAAATCAAGTTGTAAAGACGAGGAATCTTTGGATGTTATTGAGTGATTTGATCACAAACATTACATCCATCCAATATGGCCACCTAAAACCCCATATGCCCTGAACTCATTCAAGTGACCATAGCTCATCCAGGATTTGTGATGGAGGCAATAATTCTGCGCTCTATACCCAGGAGGAAATCATATCTGACATGTACGTCTGTTAACAACGCTTAACAATCAAGATGGGAAGCCAATGTGGCTCATTGAAGATTCTTAAAACTTACAATTTGTCATATATTCATAATAATATATGGCCGTGTCATTTTGATTTTACGCATGTGGTCAAAACAAATATACCAGATAGGAGTTATTAATGCTCAACGAAATATATCTGAGGAGCTACCTATTTAAACTTTAATACTCATTTTGGGTGTTATAACTAATACAATACAGATGTAGCGTAATTTATAGGGTTTTAAAGTAGATATAAAAAGGCCGCCAAATTGGCCACCATCTTAACATTTTTGCATGGTGTCAAGAACAGCAAACAGAATTACAGATAAGAAGTCAAAATGGTCAAATACTTGATCCATACATAATTTACACCTTTGTAAAAAAATTAGTTGATGGGGTAACTACTACAATACACAGAAAATGTAGAAGGTACTAGTTTTAAAGGCGCTTTTTCTGTATGTATTGGCTGCCATCTTGATTTTTGAAAGTGTCCATTACAGAAAAATGCAAATAAGGGTTTCTTTGTGATCAAATACATTGTATTCATAAGTGTCAAAGCATAAAGCATGCATATAGACCGTGGAAATCAAGTCTCTAAACTGTAAAATGTGCACAACCTTGACGACTGGTAGATTTCAGTTAGAACGTATCCAACGGATTACATCCGATACTGGGGCCCCATAGGGTACAGTGCTAGCACCGTTTTTTATTACTCTGGTGTACATCTGCTGCAGATCTAATGAACCTTCATGTCAATTAATTACATTCGACCACTGATACAGCTATGATTGGTTTGATTTTAAATGTGATTGAAATGCTATTACCACACCGCAGCTTGCAAAGTTTGTCAATATTGTGATGCCAATTTACGGAATTAAAGTGTATAGACAAAGGGAATGATATTGACTTGTAGGACTTCAAGTCTCGATTCCATTACCATCATCTGAAAGGCGTGTTATAGAGCGAGTGCCCTCATCTATAAATTATATTGGCATCATAATAGATGAGAAACTTGCATGGCATACTCTCGTAGACCCTCCACCAACCCTCATCCCACAAACACTTAACGTCAGAATGTATTATTTAGGACGTGAACTACTTCCATGTAGATAGACGAATTCTTGTCATCTTCTATGAACTCTGTCAATCCCTAGTGTGTGGACAGTACTGCTTGCTATGCTGGGGAGGGACCGTTTCTCAAGGGGATTAAAAAAAATGCTCGGATTGTTAAACAAAGCAAGTAAAGATTATCGGTGAGCAAGAAAGACATTCGAAGCGGCTATGTGATCTGTGCTGAAAAAGCTAACGGAGTGATTGGTGACTGTAGTCATCCTCTCAACGATCGATTCGCAGGTCAGCTTATTTCGAGGTCTGGTCGCATGCGATTGCGTCTGCCTTGACTCAGCGATATCTCGGCTCGTTCATTCCACAGGCTCTCATACTCCACAATTCAAACCATCAACTTGGCAGTGCTGTCTTTGATTTATAATTTTGTTTGCTAGTAATTCTATGTGTGTTTGTATTAATGCAAGTTTGTATACATATTATCTCGTAAATTATTATTTATTTTTGTATGTGCGATAAGAGACGAATTTCCTTCATGGAGTAATAAAGTTTTACTTGACTTGACTCGAATCCGGATGCATTGGAAATGCATTCTAGAGGTGTTAAAGTAACACTTGCAGAGTGTGATCAATTGTAACAGACCTTGAACACCTGCAGAACATATTTTAGGTATTCAGTATGTATTCAGGTAACGTAAGTAGGTATATTGGAAGAGTTAAGATCATTTCGAGAGCATATGTGACTTTTGAGCAGCCATATTGGATTTTGTGGCAATGTAATGATGAAATTACATTATCAACACTTTCTCGTGCTTAAAAACACCGGAGTACCGAGAAATATATGTCTCTATCGGAAATACTTAAGAGATTTTTAGTGATTTTTGACATGGTAGCAGCCATATTGGATTTTCAAAAATGCCACTGTAACAAATTTTGCACACCCTCCAAAAATTATTGGCTTAGGTCCTAATGAACTAAAATCTATCTATAGCAAAAGTCTGTACTCCATTTCCATCCTTCAGGCTGTGTGCCTAAACTTCCACCTGACTATTAATCTTCAAGTCTTTTACAATGTTTTTCCTATATCTAAGACTAACTTATTGGCATGCAGAATAGTTCTTGTTCCAGCAGCAGCATTAACAATTACACAGGACGTTGGGGCAATAGTGTTGTCATGGTAACGGCAATGTTCCAGAGAGACTCCGTATTTCTGTAGATCATCTACAATAAGTCTGCAAATTGGAAAATAAGAAAAAAAATAATTTCAACAAAACTGACAACAAATCTATTGATAAGGGCAATCCTATTGATTGACTGGCCTACCTTTACTGAATGAGTGAATGATTGATGGGTTAAAGGCAAATCAGAAAATCAAAAAATTAAAGGCTGACTCAGAGATTTCCCAATGAGGACACACTTAGTTTTCAAACAAATCATGTTCTTTGCATAATTATACATAATGCGTGTCCATATAATAATCACTGTGTGAAATAACTAAGCTCAAATCGAAGTCCTTCATATAGAAAATCACAACTTTGTTGTAAAATTCCGAATCCGGAATTTTTGTTATACACGGTATCCTATGGCAGTGTTATACTGTGCATAAATGTTTACTGCATGAAATGGAAAATCTGATTCATCTCTAACTTTGGAATTAAGCATTTCTGGTGACTATCTTTAGTTCTAGATGACTATTTTTAATTACTACACACAAAAAATATATTTCAAAATCTCTGAGTCAGCCTTTAATCAAAAATCAGATTTTGGCATGTTTGTAACAAGTACAGGTATCCCGGGAGGTATTCTAACATTCCCTACGAATGATAGGACCAGAAGCAGCCTAATAAGGACAAAATCAGGAATTTTAGTCATTACTCTCCGTACGGACACTTACTACAACATGTAATTGAATGGGGAAGATAGTATTTTTGAATGCTGCCGTTTTCTTCTTTTCTGTCAAATTTTCAAATGGAAAAATAACTTGTGAGGAATTTGACAGAATTATCCCTTACTTTACAGCTACAGGTTGTCTCAGAAAGAACGTTATCCTTCCTTGAAACGGTCATTTTTCGCCGTACTTAAGCGATTCCTCTCATTGTTTAGTTTAATTTATGAAAAATATGTACATTTTTGTTAACATATTGGTGAAAACAAGAAAGAAAACCGCGTTTGAAAAAAAAAGAAAAGCAAGCAATGATATTTCCCAAAAAAATGATGCACAACTACTTTGTCCACGGCTGGCAATAGCAGAGAAACATGACATTGTAATCTTATGTATTTGAGCACACGTAACTCCTAAGGATTTAATTAATTGATCACATGTAATGCTTAAAAAGCACCTGAAACATGCACTTAATTGTTTTTCAGACCTGAAGTGACCTAACTCCTTCACCGTCTCATTAATCATAATGCAAATATGAATGTGGTTTAAAATACTTTCAAATAACGGCATGGACGTGACTCTTTTACAAGGTATATTCTACTGAAATGCTCTTGGATTTTAAAGGACATCGTTCATCGTGAATTTGTAAAGTTTCCCTTCAAAGTAGGGTGCCCAGTAAGATGGCAATTCAAGGGGAAAACAGAGAAACAATTCTGGAGAACATGGAAAGACTCTAAAAAAGGTGCAAGGGAGAGCTATGGTGTCAAAGAACAGGGACAGCAGTAAAATAATGCTGCAAGTGCGTAGTAACCTGAACAATAAACTCTCCTAGAACCAGCAATGAACCCTGGAATTTGAGAGTAGTATAATTGGCCAGGAGGGTTCTTAAACATTTTTATTTTGGAGATATTTGATCCATGGTTTCCTCTGCCAATGCCAGCACGGGGACAAGTAGGCTTTGCATTCATTTTTAGGGAAATAGTCATGTTGAGTGATTTACTATGCCCGGTTATATGGACCAGAGTTATCTCATGCGGTTTGGGGGCCAGCGCCAATGATATACTTGCCGTCGATTCTTTCCTTAGTAGTGCAACGACTAAGGTCCTGTATTCCAGCCATTTCTTACTATGCTGCTGCAACATGCAACGACTAAGGTCCTGTATTCCAGTCGTTTCTTATATCATTGCGGAGGAGCGCATGGCATGATATATTGTCGTTTCCCAGGTTCCCTTCTTCTTCTTCTTTTCTTTGTGTGTACCTTGCTTTTAAAATGCTGCTAGTGCGAACGGTTTGTCCATGAGTCGAAAAATTGGCAGAAGAACCACTAGACCAGGGCCTTATGGCACTGTACACAGATTTGGGTTCAAGGTCATGTCATAGAGAAATATTTTCTGTCCAAAATCTAGAAAAACCTTACTTCTCCTGCCAATTCAGGAGCTAGAAACGCCAGATGCGTCACAAGGAACCCCAATCTATCCCCCACATCGCTTGTACACAGATAGTGGTCAAGGTCATCTGAGCAGGGTAGGGGGCCAATTTGTACAAAATAGGGTAGGGGGGTTCGTATTTATTCGTGCTTGCATGGTTACCCTGACCCAATCCTGTAGCTTGGGGTCGTAAGAGCTAGGATTTTCTACGTTTCAACAGTTTAGCTCGCCATTAACTTGAAAGAAAAGATCTTTTTAACAACTTATTGTTGTCAAGAATCACAATTTGATATATAGATTTGTTTGCGCGACTTCTCATAGAGAGTTGAGGGATGGTTTTATGGCGTTGCCGTGACATGGGGAACCTTACATTATCAATAGATGTGTACTGTGTTTCTTTTTAGGGGGTTGACGTATTTTCGATCGTTCCCTTGTAACTCCTTCGAACTGTTGAGTGGTCTTTCAATTGCTTACAGTCAAAGGATTATTGACTATCTGGCAAGACCATACACCTAATTCACAAGAGATGTGTGTACGAAAGAGTGAACATAAAGTATTGCTGTCAAGCAATGCATTCATGCACATCAGTTTCGGATATCGTGAATGGGTACACATTTCGGTATGATAGCTCTCGGTCACAAACAAACAAAACCAGTCATTACACAGTCGACTGTTGTCGTCGTCGTCTTCTTCGTGTTCTTTCTCCGGTCAAAACGTTCAAAACGCTACTTATACTACAGATATCATTATGATCACTGTGACCATGGATGTGGGGTTTGTTTGGTGTTTGACACCCCCTACAAAAATTACTTAATGAAATTTTGATCAATGGTCAGTTGCGGGTCACACAGGGTCAATAACCTGATTTCACTAAAAATGCTACCTCTTTACCGATACATAGTATGAACACGTGACTCATGTGTTTGGTGTACTTTGAAACCCCCTCCAAAAGTTATTCTTATGAAATGACGATTAAATGTCATTTCAGGGGCATTTCCGGCCCCTGAGTTTAAAATATATTTAAAAATCATATCTGC